>OMMV01225704.1:0-14351 GCA_900302635.1 Chatrabus melanurus | reverse complement strand
TTATATAATAGCAATAATAAACCTTTACTGTGTAAAAGAAAACTGTTATGGCAGTTGGTTTGTGGTATAAAAAAAAATAAAAAAAAGTGTAATACTGTTCACTGGTGATCGTCTTTTTGTATTGTTTAACAAAAAATACATGATAAAAAATTAAATTGAGTTGAATTGATAAATAACAGGTTGTTTCATCATGCAAAAAAGATTTTGGATTTAAAATTCAATTAAGCTGCTTTATTTTGGGGCTTTGGTAGGGCGGGTCATTTTTGACCCGTAGGACAAGGGGAGTAAACAGAATGTTAAGATCGCACAAGGGTTAATCGTGATTCGTGCTTTTAGGCAACTTATATTTTGGGACTGTATAAATAAATTGATTTGCATAGAAACTGACAGTTTTTCTACTAATAATAAACCTTTAAACTTTGTTACTCTCAATCCCATCCCCTAGTCCTGATCCTCATTTTCTTGATAGATGCCAGGAAATGGTGGGTGGGTGGTTGGGTGGGGTGGGAAGGAGGGAGGTGTTCATGAGCAAAGCATCAAATTTAGCCATGGGTAATGTGGATGTCCGCGCTGGCTACATAACCTTTAAAAGAGCGAGCGCCGCGCTATGAAGCCAGACCTCCCAGGGACAGGTTTCAGGATGAGCGCTTATCTTTTGAGCAACAACACCTAAGTCTGCCAAAACAGTGCACTAAGCAGCCCAGCAGACCAGATAAAGGTCAAACACAGCCATATGCAAACTCCCGGCTGTCTTTCTCCCGACGCACATAACCGCACCCTCATGAAATAACGAATATAATATTAAACAAGTGGAGAATGAGAGGAATGCATTTTCAACAGGCGTATCCCATTGATTTTTCTATGAAATAACGCGGATCTTGTGAAGTGTTATTGCTTTCATATCGTTTTGTGGATAAATTCATAAACATCCCGCCAGCGGATTGTGGTCTGCTCAGCAGAAATATGTGACAGATAAATGAATCATACGGACGTCCGGCGAGGATGCTGTCCCTCCGTTTACCTCTATAAGGCTACTTCCACAAGCCGCTGAGTAAGTAAGGATCCCCCCATACAAACTACATTCTTGATCATTTATCTGGTCAATATACAAACACCAGGAAATAAAATGTTTTATGCATCCAGTCAGCCGCAGGCGACACTCTTTTCTTGCTGTACTCTTTACTGATAAATATTCCATTACAGAGATAAGGCCGTGGTATTGAGAGCCATGACACAAAGAAATCTATATGCAATTTATTTTGTTTTCCATCTTTTTTAGGCCTGTGAGCTACGGCACATTGCGCTTAGGCTCACTTTTACCATTAAGCAATAAATAACGAATAATGGAAAGTATTCTAACCATTGATGTAAAGAAAATAAAACAGTTTAAAACACTTTGCAGAGTTGTTTGTGCATTTCATGAAACATGTATTTTGATGTTGGCGATTAGGAAACTGATATTGAAAAAGGGGCGACAGGCATGATGACACTTATCTCAGAAAACAGGGCAATACCCAATACCCAAACGGATGTTGTACTATCTGTACAAAGCATTATTCTTAGAAACGGGTGGTCTCAGATGTTCTGGATCCAGGCTTTGCACCTTGCAGTGTAATAGAATAAATGCCCATATCTTTGGACTGTAAAAAATGAGATTGGAACTATGCAACTGTAATCCAAAGCGGAGGGAGGCTTTCAGTGTAATCAATCTCCAAAAAGGCTTTTAATGGAATCAATGGAGAAAAAAGGGGATTGATTACTGCACAGTATAGTGCCATTTTTAGATATTCACTCTGCCAAAACTCTCCTTGGTGGACTGAAAGCTTCCATCCAGCGATATGGGTTAATTGCGTATTGAGCAAAGCAGCACATTTGTTAAGTGGCACACTTTTCTTGGTGACCATTAAGTTAGAGAAAGCTTCACGGCAGTGTGGAAATGCAGTACCAAGCAGTGATCTCAATTAAAATATAGCCTCAATTTTATTATAAACTCAATTTTTATATTTTTCAATGTTCTTATCTCTCTAAACAAGGTATTGATGATTAGACCTACTACACCAAGCCAAAATATTCTAGGTAATGGTGAAAGGTGTAGTCCCATTTACTGGGCTGAAATTGAGTTATTGTAAAATACCTTAATTTCTTTGGTATATCACAAAATTTTAGTCAATTTTATTGCTGGTAAAGTATTTATTTTGGGGGGATTCCATGGAAAATATAGTGAGTTTCCTCCACGAGATCTTGCAAACAACATGATGGAGGAAGTGCATGTGCAAGGTTCGAAGACCATGCTGCATCCGAGGGAAAGCGGGAAGTCGGAATGTCCAACTTTCAACTGGGGAATTTTTTTTTAAACATATATATATATATAGGTACACATTTACATCACATTATAACTATATATATATTTTTATGTATATAGTTCTATATTTTTATGCTGATTTCAGTCGGGCAGTTAGAGTGGAGCCACGAAGGTTCTCAGCAGCCAGCTGGGGTCCTAAATGGCAGTTAGAATGTTCAGTTACTAACTGACAGTTAGGCTGGAAGGTTGCTGAGGCTGTAGTTCAGGTGTGGTGTGAGTTCATGTCACCGGCCTCATTAAAGTTTGAAAAGAAACCAATGACTTGGAGTCCTTGAAGTTATTATATTCGCGACGAGGATAAACCACAATCCGGGCCAACAAGGTTCTCAGCAGCCAGCTGGGGTCCTAAGTGGCAGTTAGAATGCTCAGTTACTAACTGACAGTTAGGCTGGAAGGTTGCTGAGGCTATAGTTCAGGTGTGGTGTGAGTTCATGTCACCGGCCTCATTAAAGTTTGAAAAGAAACCAATGACTGAGTCCTTGAAGTTATTACACACACACATAGAGAGAGAGAGAGAGAGAGAGTAAAAAAGTAGAAGTAAGTCTGATATTAGCTCTGAGGTCCATTGGTGCCGGTGCCTATCCCCTGATTCCGTAGCATGAAGCAGATGACAGTCTGCAACTCCCTGTGGATGGGACGCCAGTCTGACTCAAGTTACTTCTCCAACCAAAGCTGGTACCAATTTACAGTTGGGTGGTCTGGGAAAATGCAGATGAAGAATATTGTACAAGGACACAGACAGGGTAGTGTGACAGGGAATCAAATCCAGGTCTACATATTGGTAGCCCAACTCCTTGTCCTACTGAGCTACCCACTCTACAGATTTTAATAAAGCTAGGATACAATGTTAAAGGCACAATATCATTATAACGTTTACCCCAGCGTTTGTTGAACGCAGGGCAAAATTGGCCAAACGTCAGCAAAAATCACGTTACCGGAGTTTGGTAGCGAACCTCTAATGCAGCTCAGCGTTCCACAATGTGTACTAGCGGAGGCCAGTGGAGGCGGGCGTCAGCCAGTGCGCCATTAGAACGAGCGGGAGTTTTGCCAACGTGGCAACGTCTGGGAGAGGGCGTTGACACACCACTGTCCAGAGATTCTGAGCAGGCAGGGCGAAGCAGCGCCCAAACATTAGCCAGCGTAGACGATCGCACCAGTAACTTGGGCTAGTGGAGGCTAGCAGATGCTTGCGTAGGGAACTTAGTTATAGCAGAGATTAACTTTCTCTAACAGTCTCCAACGTAGCCAGAGGTACGTTAGCAAACGCAGAGACATTTTAAACATGTTGAAAATTCTTGGACACAGTTGACGTTCATCAGTGTAGACTGGCGGAGGCCAGCAGAGGCTAGCGGACACCAACGTTTGCTAATACATTCGTCTACGTTGGCCTAAATGTCTAGGTGAGATTGCGCCTTAAGTCTCTCCACAGACTCCTTTTGGCAAACCACGTTATGGCAGTAATAAAGGTTAACATTGACAACTGATGCAGTAGACCTGTGTGAATTTTGTCGAACCTGTCCAGCAAAGTTTCAAGTGAAATATGTCCAGATTTTATCTGGAGTTCTTCCCAACAGCATGTCTGGTCACCTCTGGTTACTCGATGGGTCCGTCACTTTCTTTCTGTTTCAATTTTATGTCATTTTATTGGGCACTTTCAGGCACAGTTAAAGGTTTACTATGTTTTTTCAGCTCCGTGTAACAAGTTTGCCGTTAGAGGATTGGAAAAGCCCCCCCACGATAGCAATGACATCACCACACAAATTGTGTCATGATGCCTTGTCGCTATATTTTATCCCATATGGGTCAAAATCTTAAACTCTTGCCAAGACAAAACAAATTTTGATAATATTGGTAATACAATATTGTGAATCCTTTATTTAAATACTAAGGAACAAAATTAAAGGGACACTGAAGAAGATCTTATTTGTGACTTAAATGGTAAAAAAATAGTAAGGGACTACACTTTTAAGATGACAATATACTTCAAAACAACTGAAACCTTGTGGGAAAAAAAGTTGGTTTTCAGGGCTCAAGATTTTGTAATTTAATACTGTGTTCTTTACAGAGGGCTTTCAAGCTGAAGTGTTTTGTCTTTTTGACTTTTTATCCCTTATCTGCAGTCATGACCCCGATATTGTGAGCAGTTGAGCATCTTGCTAGTGTATGGTAAATGGACTGCATTTCAATTTGGGAACACATGCTCAAAACACAATAGCTCCTCACTTTCAACCTTTCACACGTTTGACGTTGGGAGTTCCCATGCAAGGTGCTGACCTTTACACCAGGAGCAAGTTGGGGTTAAGTGTCTCATGCAGACAAGAGTATCTGAGAACCAAACCATGGAAAATGTGTTGTACCACCTCAATTGGTTGCTCTAGAACTCTGAAAATATGACTGTAATTGCCGGTAAAGTTGCCCCTCTCTGTCTCAGATATCCTCAGATTAATAATAGATATCCATTGAACAGCTTTATTATCTTGTCATTTTAGCTTCTGCAACAGATAAGCTGCCCCTCTGTGTAGGTTTGGTGCCGCAGTCACAAATAGAATAGTTGGCAGTATACCATCTGCCTGTCTGTCCACAGCAATTTCTTCAAAACACAAAAAGCAATTTCAATCAAACTTGGTGGATAAACTCACTGGACTGGCTTATAGCAACCCAGGTCATGTCAAATCAGGTCAAGGTCAAATCAGAGGTCCTCATTCACTCTCCACAGCGATATCTGCACTTGTCTGGATGTCTTGTTGTATTTTTTTATTACTTATATTTGCAGGTGATGATATGAAATTAATATAAGGACTATTTACCATGTGGTACATACATTGAGGAAAAATGGCCTTTATTCCCTACATCAGTGTTTCCCAACCCTGGTCCTCGGGGAACACCTAACCTGCACATTTTCCATCTCTCCCTGCTCTGACTAAGCTGATTAGCTCATTCAGGTGTGCTCAGCCAATCAAGAGCTAAGAGACACCTGAATGAGCTAATCAGCTTTTGGCAGAGCAGGGAGAAATGGAAAATGTGCAGGTTAGGTGTTCCCTGAGGACCAGGGTTGGGAAACACTGCCCTACATATTCCAGTTTACATGTCTTAGAAGTTAGCTCCAGTTAGTTTGTTTACAGACATTTTGTACCATTAATATGTTGATGATAAAGTAGGTTGTTCACATTATTTCATTGCTATTTTGAGAGAAAAATGCCGAGCAGGTACCTCATCGGGAGAGGTGTTGGGGTAACACTATGCGGACCTGGGTTTGATTACTGGTTACGCTACCTGTCTGTGGTAGAGGTAGGGTAGGGTAATAATAAAGAGTTGGGCTACTAACACTGTATGTAGACCTGGGTTCAATTCCCAGTCACACTACCTGTCTGTCTTCTTGGACAAGACACTTCATCTGCATTGTCCCAGTCCACCCAGCTGTAAATGGGTACCAGCCTTGGCTTGGGAAGTAACCTGAGATGGGCTGACATCCTATCTAGGAGAAGTTGTAGACTCTTATCTGCTTCACGCCAGGGATAAGCAAAGGCGCCAATGGGCCTCAGAGCCTACTGCATCATCTATACATACAACCCAAAATCAGAAAAAGCTGGGACAATATCGAAAATGGAAAAAACAAAACAACAAGAAAAACAAAAATGCAGCGATCTTAACATTTACTTTGACTTCTATTCCATTGCAGACAGTATGAACCCAAGCTATTTCATGTTTTGTGTGGTCATACATCTATATACATACATCCATTCCTGCATTTAAGGACTGCAGCACATTCCAAAAAATGTTGGGACGCTAAAGCATTTACCACTTTATAAAGTTGCCATTCCTTTTCACAACACTTAAAAGATGTTTTGCCATTGAGGATAAAAGTGATGAAGCATTTCAAGTGTTATTTTGTCCCATTCTTCCGGCAAACACATCTTAAAAGGTGCAACACTATGGGGTCGTCGTTGTTGCATTTTCAAAATTCTCCACACATTCTCTATTAGGGAGAGGTCAGGACTGCAGGCAGGCCAGTCCAATATCCATCCCCTCTTCTTCCACAGCCATGCCTTTGTAATGTGTGCAGAATGTAGTTTTGCATTGTCTTGTTGAAAAATGCATGGATGTCCCTGGAAAAGATGTCATCTTGAAGACAGCATATGTTGCTCTAAAATCTCAGTGTACTTTTCTGCATTAATATTGCCATCACAGAAGTGTAAATTACCTTTGCCAAGGGGACTGACACAACCCCATACCATGACAGACCCTGGCTTTTGGACTTGTTGCTGATAGCAGTCTGGATGGTCTTTTTCATTTTTGATCTGCCTAGTAGGACTTGTTCAGACAGAGATGAGCGATATGCATTTTTCCCCTTTTCAATTTAGTTTGCTCGGTTTCTACAATTGTAGTCCAAATCAAGTTATAAAAAGCAAAGCTAATCCAGTTTTTTTTGTTGTTTTCTTTGTCAATAGCCACAAAGCGTCATTGTTTCACTTTATTTATTTTTTTGCACTACTTAAAAAAGCTCAAGATAAAGTTGTTTTGTTGACCTGACATAAGGTGGGAACAGCAAAAAAAACCAAACAAAAACAAACAATAATTACACACCCACAGTTTGCAGCACTCTGCAACGCTGCATCAAACGAGGACAACAGCTAAAAGCGGCGCAATGTTTTAAAGGTGAGGGATGTGAGATACGACAAACACATGGCGAATGCACACCGATGCAATGTGTGATCACTTTAGGTCGAAGAACACACAAATGACAAATTATCTGACTTTTGTGTGGATGGAGCCCTCATGTTTCCTCAGGCTACCGATCAGATTTCACTTATGAGCAAAGACGTGCCATCATCAAGAGTTCCTTTAGATAATTGTATATATATCTCTTCTTTGATATAGTTTATCATCTATTTTATTCTATGTTGCACGATGGTACCGAAAAAAATTCCTAGTTGTGAAACCCTTCACTGACAATGGCAATAAAAACTATTCTGATTCTGATTCTGATTCTGATTATATCATCAACAAGCAGCGAAGCTTTGTTTTAGCTGGGAGGATAACTTGTGCTTTTGTCAGATATATCTCAGGATTGCAGTTCATAAAGTGTTGTGCCCATTATGTTCCTGAAATGTAAACTTTCTGCATTCATTCATTTTCTATCACCTATCTGGGACCGAGTCGTGGTGGCAGCACTCCAAGCAGCTCAGCCCACAAGTCCCTATCCTCGGCCAAGCTCTCTAACTCCTCCTGGAGGATCCCTAGGTGTCCCCACGTCAGCTAGGAGATGTCATCCTTCCAGCGGCTCTACTCAGGGTCCCTCCCAAATTTTTGAACTTCTCACTCCGTCCCTGAGTGTAAGCCCGGATACCCTATGGAGGAACCTCATTTCTGCCGCTTGTATCTGTGATCTTGTTCTTTCGGTCACCACCCAAAGCTCATGACCATAGGTGAGGATAGAAGTGCAAACTGACTGGTAAATTGAGAGGCTCGCCTTCTGGCTCAGCTCTTTCTTCACCACGATGGCCTAGTGCAGCATCTGCAGCATCTCAGACGCAGCACCGATCCGTCTATCAATCTCACACTCCATCTTACCCCCACCCATAAACAAGACCCCAAGATACTTGAACTCCTCCACTTGGGGCAGTTGCTCTCCCCTGACCCTTTCTGCAGATAGTCATATATTTAAATTTTGTTGAGAAACAATGACTATATGACATTGTTAATGCTACTTCCAGGGTGCTGCACCATTTTTAAGGGGTTAAAATCCCTAATCAGTGAGCTACAACAACCTACGCATGCAGCATGTCAAAAAAAGGCAGTCAAATGAAAAACTGCACTAGCTTTAAACTCTCCCTCTTCAAATCCAAGTTGCCCACAGCAGTGCCAAATTCTGAGAATTTCAGTCATTGCAATGACGCACCGACATGGAAGATATGGTTTAAATTGAACCTTTGGAGGAGCAAAAGCACAAATTGTTGCTCCAAGATGAAAAGAACTTGGTAGTCCGTGGAGGTCAGCAGTTCACTGTAGCCTCAGCTTTGACTGTGTATTCGGCTTCCCAGAACCGCCCCCATCATGATGAAGGATGTGCTGTGCTGCGATCCCAGTTATTACCAAAGACGACTGCAGAAGGGCCAGACTGTGAGATGATGTGTAGGACTTCAGGGGGACGCTGGTGGGCAGGGGCTTTATCGACCTGCTCTCTCAGAGTCCTGTTAATAATATACAGCGACTTAACACACCTACACATGTGGACAGAAAGCAAGGCAAACACGGGTAACGTGCAATCACAAAAACAAAAGAAACAAATCACCTTTTCTTGCATGTGAGGACAAACTATTTTAAATGAGCAAAATCTGAATCGTGCTTTTGGTAATGGATTTTCTTACCATTTATGCACTACTATCATCACCATCCACATCATCATCATTAGAACACCTGATATTTCAGAAGGCACAGAGGACACTCGAGCCTAGATTTGATCTGTTTTCTTGTAACAACGTCCTTCTCTGTTCTACTCCACCATGGAACTGTGACAGTTGATGAAACAGACAAACATTGCACTGCTTACTTTCTCACCAATTAGATCCACAGAAGCCTATGACTCCTTCAAAGTTGTCATGAATGTTTTGGTGGCTTCCTGGACTAGGCTCCTTCTTGCATAGTCACTCAGTTTTTGAGAATTGTCTACTCCAGACAGATTAACCATGCAGCACCACACTGTTTCTGTTTCTTAATAGTTGATGTAAATAAAGTTCAAGACATATTCAGTGACTTGACCATTGTGATGCCACGCCCTCAGCCTGCCACACACACACACTGATTCCATTTTTCTCACTATAACGCAAATATATTTAGTTGTTTGCAGGAATTTCTCTGGAGAACAAATTGAGCACCGATAAATATGTACTTTATGGTGTGTCATCTAGAGTTTGCACAAATGAAGGATGGCGACAAGTCTTTATTTGTATGTGAAACAGCTGAGATGCACTGTGCGCTGGCTGAAATGGCCGGCAGTTCAAGCACACTCCAGCAATGTTTCTGGTTGCTCGGCTCAGAGCAGCCCGGTGGCTGCAGTGGCGAGCAACTCATGTCTAATTTTAATGCTGCGCATAGAAAAAAAATTGAGATATCAGGAAGAGTTCTCCTGCCTGGAGATACGCGGGGATGTGTTGGACAATTGTGAACCATGTGCGGGCTGAACCGCAGCGGGCAGTTCAAGTGTGCTCTAACAGAATTTTTCAAGGAAGGATACCGTGCTGCTCAATGTAGAGCTGCCCAGTGTCTGTGGTAACACGCAAGTCGGCACCCACGCTGCCAGGTGACAGCTGCTTGGGAAAATCAACTGGGGTGCACTGTTACCTGCCCCACTACTGTAAATTAGCAATATTAAATAAATAAATAGTAATTAATTTGTTATTTATGAGTAGACATTTTAAGTAGCGTAAAATAAAGTATTTACTAAGTACATGTGTAGAAATAACAGTATGAGTTACTGATAAGCTGCAGTAGGTAGCCCAGCCCTATTCTACTGCAGCTTTTCAGTAAATCAGATTTTTTTGTCCACTCTTTTTTCATGCTGTGGCTTACTTAAAACAATGCACTTCATTCTTAAAGTAGCTGTAACCATGGAGGAAAATGTAATATATCACCTTTTTGCTAATGATGTGTGTCTACTCAGATAAATGTGTTTAGACTGTGAGTTGTGTCCATGACACATCAGTAGAAACTGCTGCTGGTGATTTATTTAATTAAATGAAATCCATTTCAAACTCTTTGCCAGGTAAACCTTTCTGGTACTCTTCCAGTCCAATAACGTGACTAATATAAGAGTGAATCATTGTTGCAGTGGCTCATGCTGTTACACTGGTCATCTGGCTTTGAAGAGGTATGCAGTCTGCCATCTGTTGTTATTTGGACTCCCACTGGTACCACCCAATGACAGAATGAATCATTGTCATTGACAGATTGTCAATCTTCTATTCAGGAAAAATAGAGAGGAGGTCATTTGTTTGCATCCCCCATCTATGGCAAATAATTTAGAAAGCATTTAACTTTCAGAATTTGGACTATAAGACTGCAGAGAAAATCATTTTAAAAAGGTGTAGCCAAGGGGGCACTATGGGATGCCAGAGCATGGACAACCTACCACCCACCGTCAAACCGTCTTGATTTGGACTTTAAGGGCCTGATTTTGACTTTAAGATGCCATATAATGAGTGTTAAATTTGCTTGGGCTTTCCAAACTTTTGTGCATTGGGTTGGAGAATATTTTGCGGGTGATTTACTAAGAATAAGAGCACAAAGGACAGTGAGTGGCAACAAGATGTAGACAGCAGTATGTAAATGAGGATTTTGCATGTGTTAATGGCCGTAAGCGCAAAATGAAATTCAATCAGCCGCTTGCAGAGCAGGTAGCTGAGTGGGTAAGGAGCTGGCCTGCCAATATGTAGACTTAGGTTCAAATCCTGCTCATGCTACCCATTTGTGTCCTTGGACAAGACACTTAATCTACATTGTCTCAGTCCACCCAGCTGTAAAAATGGGTACTGGACTTGGCTGGGGAAGTAAATGTGAGGCATCATTGTAGAGCGCTTTGAGCATCTGCTAGATGGAAAAGTGCTATAGAAATGCAGTCCATTTATTTGCAGGTATGTACCTTCTGCTCCGTTACGCACAAACTCTGCCACATAGCTGCGTGTGTTCACACGCTGCCAATGTAAAAGAAAAAAAATCTGCTAGTTCAGACATTTAATTATTGTTTCATCAACAGTATTTAAGCAAACTGGTGAATAATTATGCTGCGTTCTCCCAATGCACAGAGAAGGGATCACATCAGCCATGAACAGACTCCGAGATGTGCGGGTGTGTTTTTCTTTGTGTTTGTGTTGTGGACAAAGAGTGACATGGGATGAGTACAAAATTATTCATTCTCAGCAGCCGAGACACCGCTGCCTTGTCATAGACATTCATTCATTTTCTATACCTGCTTATTCCAATTTAGCGTCACGTGGGGCTGGAGCCTATCCCAGCGGTCATTGGGCGAGAGGCGGGGTACACCCTGGACAGGCTGCCAGTCCATCACAGGGCCACATATAGACAGACAAACACATTCACACTCACACCTACGGTCAATTTAGAGTCACCAATTCACCTAACCTGCATGTCTCTGCGTGTTTGCGAGAGTTCCCTCTGGGTGCTCCGGCGTCCTCCCACTTCCAAAGAGGGTATAGAAAATGAATGAATGAATGAATGTCTACGAGAAGGCAGCGGTGTCTCGGCTGCTGAAACAGCAGTCTGTCAAGCACAATAAGTTAACACTCAGGTTTCAAACAGGCAATATACAGACGCAATCAGAACCCGTTAAATTTCCTTTTGATCTTGATAAATCTCATTGTGTGTGCTAAATTCAGCTATTTGCATGTTCACATCCCACAATTTTGCCCACTCGGGTAGACACACCCCAAATTGCATATTCTTGAAGGCAAATGTGGCAAATGAACAATACACGCTATTTTGCGCATTTGAAAGATGCAATCCTCAGTGCGCACTGTTAGTAAATCAGCATGCACATTAATTTGCGAGTGCTACTGGGTTTGCACACGTTTTTACACACGCAAACCTTCCGTAAATCAGGCCCTAAATCTGCAATGTAATGTAAGTAATTAATTTTACGTAAACTGTATTTCTCCACAAATAATTAACAGAGATGTCACCAGGGGGAGCTGTGGTATCCCAGAGCACCCCATCGTCAAACTCTGGATTTTTACCTTATGTCTGCAGAGCAATAGAAGAAAGTGGGGTACCGTGGGGCACCAGAGTACTCCGTCCTAATCACTCAGCCCCAAAATTTCTTCATCTCATAATCTTCCGATCTCAAGGCGCTGATGCCATCAAGTGGTTACATTTTTTCACACTTGAAATTCCCACTTCTGCCCTTGTAAGAGACATTCAATGGAATTAAGATTCAAACATCTTGAATATTTTCAAACAATAATCTTGTCTAAACTCTTATTTCTTAATAAGTTCTGAAACAACATTTATATGGAGCTCCTATATATATAAACTGTAATAGCCTCCCCAAACCTATATATATATAATGTGTATATACTGGCGTAGGAACCCTAAAGAGACATTTAACTGACCTTATTTATGTTTTTTAAATAATTTGTATTTTTTGTCAAATTTGTTTTAACTGGGTAATATCAGGCTGATACCTAGCTAACAAATAAGTAATTAAGGAATAAGTGGTTTACATGTTCTAAAGAAAAAAGAATAACATATATAATATTTATATATAATATAATGTAATATAATAATATAAGACTATTTTTGCTTTTCATATGATGTATAAAGATATGAGTCTAATAAATCTAACAGTTCTTTCAATACTATTATCTTGTATGGATTATTTGTCAAATCATGGGATTTCCCTTCTGAAAATCCCAGCTACGCCTCTGATATGCAAAGAAGCCTCACGTGTTGAAATAAGTCAATGGGGTATGTAATTTTCTGAGTGAAAACCATGAGGTCATTTAAACTGGAGCACAAAGTAGTAAAACATGGTCCTTTGACCTAGGCTGAGCACAATTCCCACTGGTCATTGTCACCCGAATTGCTGTGTGTTGCTTGATGAGGATTGACACACCCCCTATTGTTACTCTCCTCCCATTTCAGCCAGACAAACCAGAGGACTACACAACAACCAAATCAGTCTGAGGGAAGCTGGTTTGTGGAACCAACTGCTTTTTGTTGATTGAGGACAATTTCAAGGGCAAGTTCACTTTTGTACAACATTACTCATATTAAAAAACATGTTAGCAATCAAACTTCTGAGTGCTGTATTCACATTTGATAATTGTGTCATATAAAAAAAAACTTGGCTGAACTTGCCAGGGCAGTTCTGGAATCCACCTATGTTTGTACCACATTTGGTCACAATAGGGATGCAATTCAAATTCCCTGACCTTGCCCTTTGCCAGAATGAATTCTTTAAGGGCGGTTTTGGGGTCACCCTTCATTGACATTTTTGTTTGTTAGAAATAAAAATTAAAAAAAAGACCTGGGAGGAGTAGGCCAACAAACAGGCAGACATGACCTTGGCTCCAGTGATCTTTGGTAAACTTGACATTGCTGGGCAATTCTGGAACACACCTCCATCTGTGTGCCAAGCTTGGTGGACATCGGAGTGAAAGCTAAATTTTGACCTTTGACCCCAATGACCTTGACCTTTGCCAAAATAAACCCGTTAAAGGCAATTCTGTAATGACTAGAGTATGACTGGGGGCCCTTCAGCAGAGAACCAGGCAGGAGGATGAGTACAAAGTTGTTTATTCCAAATCCAAGGACAGGCAAAGGTCAAACTACACAGTGAAATTGTTCACAAAGTAACCAGTTCAGACAAGGGCAAAATACAGAGGCAGGTCCTGTTGACAGGCAGGAGGTCAAAACACAGACGTAAACCCTACCAAGCACCAACAGTCCAAAGGAGTGGACTAAAACACCAAGTCAGGGATAAGCAGCAAAGGGCAGCAACAGAGAGACACGAGATCACAACAGCTGCTGGAAGACTTGGCATTACACACAAGACGTGCTGGCACAGGGGAGACAGAGACAAGGGCTTAAATACACTAGGGATGTAATCAGGCTGATGAGGAACAGGTGTGGAGGAACACAGGAAGAAAGCTACAGAAACAGACACGGAAAGGGAAATTTCAAAATAATACCTGGAAGCGACACAGACAGAGCGGAATCGTGACAAATTCCAGACTTGACATTTATCCACATACCAAGTTTGGTGGAAATTGAGCTAAAGACCTGGGAGTGTCGTGGCGAGAGGCACAGAAGAGAGCTTCAACGGGCCTTACATGGTTTATTTGAAATGCAGACACTGAAATGATGACCTCATGAGGGTTTTATACACTCTAATGACGTGGAACACATACGCAGATGCAGATTGCCTTTGGGGACACACACTTCTTGGCGTCAAATTCAGCCTTGGACAAAACAC
>OMMV01225686.1:0-19102 GCA_900302635.1 Chatrabus melanurus | reverse complement strand
CAGAGTTATATTCCAAGGTCACATTTTCATAGCCTCTTTCGCAAATTCCAAATTGTTCAGGGCAAAATCATTTTTTTATTCGTCATAAAAAATAGACGTTTTTAATTTATTTGTTATAGACGTTTTTTTATTTATTTGTTATAAAATAAACGTTTATAAATAGACGTGAGTGTTCATTGTGATTTAGACTTTTATTTACATTTATTATTTGAGTGTTTTCCATGGTTGTGTTGACATTTCCTTTCCTTTCTGCCTTGATAGCTGAGGGGATTAGAATCAGAGGAAAGCTAAATGTAAAATAAAAATGTTTAATTTAATGTATTTTTTCTCCTGGTCCTTATTAAATAGGTCATAAAAAATATCAATAATTATCGATATCGACCGATATAAAACACTTATATCGTGATATAGTTTTCAGCCATATCGCCCAGCCCTAATTTAGAGTCACCAGTTCGCCTAAACTGCATGTCTTTGGAAGTGGGAGGAAACCGGAGCACTCGTAAGGAACTCACGCAAACACAAGGAGAACATGCAAACTCCACACAGAAAGGACCAGGTCAGAAGCGAACCTGGGACCTTCTCACTGTGAGGCAACAGTGCTAACCACAAAGCCTCCGTGCCTTAGTGAAGCCAGACAGCTACATTTTGAGTAATCTTTTAGACAAAGTCAGACAGACAGGGAAGTCAGACAGACTTTGGAGGTGTTTATTGTTAAAACACGATGGTGTCACTGCAGAAGAAGGTGACCAAAGGGAGCCTCTAATGGTGTGATGTAGATAAGATTGGTTTCGTCACTGCAACATCAACAAAGCATTCATTGTTAATTTGCTAAACTAATACTTAGCATTCCATTGTCTACTGCCTGAACACCACAGGAATAATGACGGCTTAAGCCCCATTCGGACAGGATTAATTGAGGTGGAGTAATGTAATTTTACCACAGGAAGTCTAATATTTATAGCCGATTTGCACGGGATAAGAAAGCTCAGTATAAATGACAGAGATAGGCGGGGCCACTCAATAAACAGGCCTGATGCACCACAGTCACTCCTCAAAAAGATGGAGATGCATCAAGGTTGGGATGAGAACTAGTCAATGTCCTATTTTAGTAACTGAGCTATCATCAATACAATGCAATCACTGACTCACAAACTGTAGTCCACTTTACTGGGACTCTACTCTTCACCTCCTGGTTGTCTTTTCAACCATCTGTCATTGTGAACACTGGACTCTATATGTATATGGATGCTCAGCTGCAACATTTCTGTCACTGCATGTTCTGACAATTCTGTACTGCATGCATGGTGCCACAGGATGACAATTCCTTGTTGTGCTTTTGTATTCTTTAGTTAGCATGGCCAAAGCAGGTGGTCACCCCACTGAGTCTGGCCTGCTTGAGGTTTCTTCCTATAACCAAAAAAAAAATTTGTGAGTTTCTAATTACCACTGTCACAAATGTGCTTGCTCATGGGATGGGTAAGGTTTAAACCTTACTTGCATTGTAGCGCCTTGGGGTGACTTATGTTACTACTAGTGGGGCTGGACACAGTCTCACCACATTTAAATTCTGGGAATGTCAGTGAAACGTAGGACTATGTTGCTGGCGACCATGTTAGCTTCCTGTCTGTTATTCTGCTGTTGTGAAATGCTGTTCCCGTGTGTTGGTCATTCCGGCTGATTGATCTCTACTCTGTCCTTTGTCTGAGGTACTAGGGACGAAGAAGCTGCAAAAGCAACATAGCTGACTGTCCGTGAGATGTAACGTGGAACAGGAACATTGCAGGGTTCTCCTGTCAGTTTCTTCTATCTGAGTGTGGATCCCCTCAAGTCGTACAGTGCTGGAATCCTGGAGATTGGTCTCACCTTCACTGGACTTTGGCAGAGGTGGGCCTGCTGAGGCTCGATGGGGACACCAGGGGACTTGCTGACATTGCTGGGGTTTTGTTAGGAACAGAACTATCAGCTGATTATGATGATCGCAACAACGTTCCACTTCACGAGTCCTTGATCACCTCTTGATTGTTTGGACTAATGGTTAATATGACCACTGGACCTTATAAGGACCCGGATGCTTAGTTCCATCATCTCTGTCTGTGTATGTTGAATAACTCTTTGTTGTGCTTTATTTTATTTTATTTATATATTTTTGTAATTGGTAGTATGGTCAAAGCAGATGGTCACTCTTCTGAGTCTGTTCTGATTGAGGTTTCTTCCTATAATCACAAACACACCATAGGGAGTTTTTCCTTACCACTGTTGCCATTGTGCTTGCTCAGGTGGTGGGTAAGGTTAGACCTTACCCTTGTGAAGTGCCTTGGGGAGACTTATGTTGTGATTTGATGCTATATAAATAAATTGAATTGAATTAATTTGGCGCTGCATAAATATATTGATTTGAATTGAATGTTTGAAAAATTTACGGTCATGTTCTTGTGGCAGCGAGTGTAAAAATGCAAGGTGAACTTGATGTCAGTACATGGCCGATTATTATAACAGAACAGCATCACGTCCCAGTATCAGGCTCAAATTTGTGTTTCGTTAATGTCACTGAAGACAACTAATGACAAATGGTTTGTTGTGTTATTATAAACCGTCTTTGCACGGGCTGCAGTGCCTTATTGTTAATCCCAATACATTTATTTATTTAACCCTTTCAATACTGAATACAGTACTTCAAATAAGTTATCTATTGGGTATAAATGTCAATTTTGTCAACATTCAACCGCCATTTGCAATTAGCCATAATGCCCTGGGGTCAAAGTGCTCTCCAAGCATAAAAGAGGTGCTCCTATAATATGGAATAGGTCCAAATGCATGGGCTTTTGGGACACTTATGTCCCAACAGGATACATAGAAAAATATTTTGGGACACGTGTCCCCTTTAATACTGAAAGGGTTGAATTAACAAGCATTTACCCAATTTAATCCATGTATCCAAAACACCTCTCTTCCTATCTAAAGAAGAAATAAAACATTGGGCCTGGTTCAGCTCTCAAGTCTGGCAATATGAGCTGGGCTCGTCACATTTACCTACCAAGTTCTGTTCGCATAATCCCCGAAACTGCTGGAACTTCTGTGACATGAGGAGCTGGGCACTTCCAACTGCACTGCGGACCTTCCCCAACACTGCAGGCCAAAAAGAAAGAAAGAATTGATTAACAAAAATTTGTCAAAAATATGTTAGTGGGCAGCGTGGTGGCCTAGCGGTTAGTGCGACTGCTTTCAGTGCGGAAGGTCCCCGGTTCAAGGCCACCCCTGCCCATTCTCCATTTAATGTGGAGTTGCGTCAGGAAGGTCATCCGGCATAAAACTGGTTTTAAATCTACACGCAGATCCATGTGGGATCTGCTGTGCCGACCCCAAGTTGAAATTGGGAGAAGCCGAAAGTAGATTTATTTAGTCAAAAACATAGACAGTTAGATTTGAGGTTCCCCACTTTATTCCAACAAGGAATGACACACTGAGGAAAATTTCCAATGCAACAGTAAAAATCCATCCATCCATTTTCTGAACCCGCTTATTCCAGTTAAGGGTCACAGGGGGCTGGAGCCTATCCCAGCAGTCATTGAGGGAGAGGCGTGGTACACCCTGGACAGGCCTCCAGTCTATCACAGGGCTGACACATAGACAGACAAACTCATTCACACTCACACCTACGGTCGATTTAGAGGCATCAAGTCACCTACCCGGATGTCTTTGGAAGTGGGAGGAACCTGGAGCACCCAGAGGGAATCCACGCAAACATGGGGAGAACATGCAAACTCAACACAGAAAGGACCAGGTCAGAAGCAAACCTAGGACCTTCTAGCTGTGAGGCAGCAGTGCTGACCACTAAGCCACCGTGCTGCCAACACGAAAAATATACCAATATATTAGTTAAGGAATACAAATTAGATTTTAGATAGTAATTATTTCAATATATTATTAAGACCTCTTAAGAGCTTTTATTTGTCCCAACAATGCTGGGTGGCCCACCGTTTGTATTGGTGGTTGGACAAATTTGACCAGTTTGACTGACTATGTACTTTAAATTGACCGTAGGTGTGAGTGAGAGTGTGAATGTGTTTGTCTTATGTGTTGGCCCCACGATGGAGTGCACCCAGACCACATTTAACTACACCTCAACAACACTGTCACATCTGTTGTTCAGCATCTGTGACATCAGTTTGGTTGTGTGACTGTAACACAATCTCGAGTATAACACAACATCTCAGATGAGTTTAGAGGAAGCTGGTTTGGGAAAACAGATTTTGTTGAACCAGAAGGACACTATAAATTTGTGAATATGAAAACTTAAAGATTTAGATTTGTAATTAATTGTACCAAATTATAATATGTAAGCATATTATGCCCGTAAAGGTCACATCAGAGCGTTGAGTTGGAAGTTTTATTCAGTATACAAACACCAGTTAAAATCCATTTTATCGTGATGCTACATTCAAATACTTGCCGATATCAGCTTCACAGCATTAGTTTCATGTACACCACAAGTTATATGTCTTCTGTGAATCTCTGGCTCAACGCACACAAAAGCTTATATGTCCAGACGTTTAGACTTGCATTGCAATGCATTTCTGGTGGACTCCACAGGGTGGGAGAGGATTACAGTGTATTGGACGAGGTTATCCTCTTTAAGTATAACTAAGCTTATATAGATACTCCAGCCTGCTTCTGTCAGTTGGTGTTTGCTATGCTCGTCTGCTGGCATTTCAAAAACTAGGACAAACATCTGCTCCGACAAAATTGGTACTTTGATTTGATCACTTGACTGTAAAGATACAGCAATGTGATCATGGCATGGTGAGACTCATCTCTGTACTATAGATTTTTATCGCATTTAATGCTGACTAAATGCTAAAAAGGTCTACATGCACATTCAAAATGTGTATTTTGTAAAACAAAAAGACACAGATTCAAGCAAGCAGCTTATCCTTATAATGACTCAGCCATTTTGATCAGATTTGACCACAACAATCTGAAGTGTTTCCATGTGTGTGTCCATCCAGTGCGGCATTCTTTGTCAAATGATGTTGAAGCATTAATCTAATCTGCAGATTTAATCAGTTCCAGAGTAGATTTGTGTAATTCTGGGGATTACAGGCATGCTTGTGTAGTAACCCCAGGTATTACTGCTTCATCCACTCCATGCTGTGCATGTCTGACAGAGCCTGTTGGACCCAGGGTAAAGCCGTACAACTAAGATCTGAATTATGTGGTCTGTTCAAACAACAACAAACTGTCAAGAAGGCTTAACATACGGGATTCATTAAGACGCAGTCACACTATGACATTTACCCCAGCATGCGGTGAACGCAGGGCACAGTTGAGAAAATTGGCCAAACGTCAGCAAAACTCACGTTACCGGAGTTTGGTAGCGAACCTCAAACGTAGCACGGCGTTCCACAACATGGTGCTAGCGGAACCCAGCTGAGGCAGGCGTTAACCAGCGCTCCATTAGAACAACTGGCACTTTTGCCAACGTGGTAATGTGTGGGAGAGGGCTTCAACACACCACTGTCCAGCGATTCTGAGCAGGCAGGGCGAAGCAGCACCCAACGCAGACGATCGCACCAGCAATTTCGGCTAGCGGATGCTAACGCAGGCTAACTTGGTCGTAGCGGAGATTAACTTTCTCTAACGGTCTCCAATGCAGCCAGAGGTATGTCGGCAAAGGCCGAGGAATTTTAAACATGTTGAAAATTTTTGGACATGGTCGATGTTCACCAGCGGAGGATGGCAGAGGACAGCGGGGCCCAGCGGTGGCTAGCAGACACCGGTGTTTGCAAGTAAGTGCGTCTACATTGGCCTAAACGTCTAGGTGTGACTGTGCCTTTACCAGCAACAGAGGATGTTTCAGCAATGATTTACATATTTCTCTTTGGTTTTCCAATTCTGAGCAATATAAATAGCTTCATTTAAGAGATACATCTGTCAATCTAAGAATACACCTTTTCAAATTTAACTAATATCATCAGTATCACTAGAAACAGTTTTGGTAGGAACTAATAAAAAGTGACTATATGCCGTGTTTTCCAGACTATAAGTGAGTTTTTCCCCCTTGTTTGGCTAGTCCTGCGACATATTTTGAAGCAACTTATATGTCAAAAAATTCTGCATTATCATCTATAGTCACAAGATGGCACTGTCTACACTTGTGACAGGCTGCTCCCTTATACTGATCTGAATGAGGTACTGTCTGATCCACACTACAGAGCACAAGGTGGCGGTAATGCACCATTAAGCTGGATGCCAACCTCCATAAAACAAGAAGATCTGAATGAGGAGGACATGCTGGGTCTTAGAGAACAAGTGAAATTAATAAATCACACTCTCAAACTGAAAGACCACACTCTTGAATAAAGATAGGGAATAACCTTCATACTAATTGGCACTCAACTTATTTGCACTTAGTGGGACAGCCAGACCTGCAACGAGGAGGACAGCTAGGCTAAGGGAAGGTTAGCACTGTTGCCTCACACCTAGAAGGTCCCAGGTTTGCTTCCAACCTGGTGCTTTCTGTGTGGAGCTTGCATGTTCTCCCCGTGTTTGGGTGGGTTCCCTCTGGGTGCTCCGGCTTCCTTCCACTTCCAAAGACATGCAGATTAGATGAATTGGTGATCATAGGTGTGAGTGAGAGTGTGAATGTGTCTGTCTATATGTGGCCCTGCGATGGACTGGCGGCCTGTCCAGGATGTAACCCACCTCTCGCCCAATGACCACTGGGCTAGGCTCCAGCACCCCCGTGACCCTTAATTGGAGTAAGCGGGTATAGAAAATGAATGAATGTTTCGATGGTCAGAAACAACAGTCCCTGCTAACTGAGCTTAGGGGAAGACAGCAGCATTCACAATGTCCGTTTTGTACCACTCCACTATAAAGCTGTGACTGATGAAGCACCAGGCAAAAGGTGTTCAATGCACAGTCTCTCCAATCACAGCCACTGAAGCCTGTAAGTCCTTTCGAGTTGTCATTGGTGGCTTTCTTCCCCAGTCTCCTTCAGGCATAGTCAATCAATTTTTGATGATGGTCTACCGTTATCAGCTTCACCACGCTCCATTTCTTAAATGACTGATTTAACTGAAAAGGACATGTAACACTTTAAATATACTCTAGACTGTTGTCAATTAAATAATGAGAGAACAACTGAGTGTATACAGTTCATACGTAAACTGCCCAATTCCTGCACACGAGTGGTCTAATTCCTACACCGTTCATTTGAAATGTATATAGTATCCCTCAAATGAAAGGTGACAGTCTGCAGCAAGTTCACACTCATTTGTTGTCAACTCAAATATGTTGAGATAGCATAAAAATGTCGATGTCCCAGTATAACTGGACCCAACTGTGTATTGTTTGCCATTACATTAACCCATGAGTCACTGGCTTACAGCCACTAACATTTTATCTGTAAATACATTTTTTTGGTTAAGGTGATAAAGAACATATCACTTACATTACCTTCAGCACGCCAAACTTTTCAAAACTTTTATACAACCTTGTGCACTTAGTTGTACCCTCATTAGTCCATGGGCCAAGCAGGTTTTCGGTATCACTTAAAGGGACAAAACGACACTTATAGTCCAGCCTCAGTATGCCATGGCCGACACAAAAATGTATGATGGCCTTCCCAGGGTGGTAGCTGTAACCAGTTAGGGGTCAATGAAGGATTACACAGGGGTCAACATTTAAAAATCCTCCAATCATATTGAAACATATACCATATTATTTGTCTGATCATAAACTCGTTTTGTTCCTTTAAGTGATACCGATTAGGTCAAAATTGGCTTCAGGCTCATGGACTACATGTGGAGACCAAAAAGTATGTGCCATTTGTTTCCCACTATAAGATGACTGAAAACATTCTCCTCCACAGACCTTTACGGTAATTCTGGTCTGTCCTCTTTATAAAATGTTATTATGTTTGCAGTATATTGGCCTTACCCTCTTCTGAGAGCTTGTTGTCTTTGGTCTCCTGCTCCATCTGTTGACACCAGCCTTCCATTCGTCCCGTCTCAGCCTGCAGCAGCTTCAGGAACCAGTGGCCGTCTCTCCGACACAGCGTTCCACCTCCTCCACTCTGGGAAACACCGCTGTTACTCCCATTCCCGCTCTCCAGCCAGGGGTCTGGAGGCGGCAGAGATGAAGGATCAAGTGCTGGGTCCAAACTTTCTGAGAAAGAGGAAGAGCTACTTCGTGTGGTGGACCGTTTGAGGATCTGCCTGGGCATTGGAGGTGAAGATGTATCACCGGCCGTGTCTCTGTTGTCTAAAGAGTCCTGTCCAGGAGTGGAGCTCATGGATTGGCTGGCACTATTGACCATGACCTTCTTCTCCTTGGGTTTGATGTTGCTGATATGGGAGATGACATGAAGGTCCTGTGTATCCGATTCCATTTCTTGTTTTGATGCCATGCTACTGGAGCAAGTTTGCCTGAATCAGTCAGAGTGAGATTCACTGTTAGAAATGGGATTTTGGAATTTTCACAACAAGAAATTTGCTGAAGACAGTGCTTTATGACTTTGGCTGTGTTTGTTGTCACACTGGAGAATGAACTGGGGACCATTCAGACATTTCTCTGATGGTATTACATAACAGAAGTATCTGCCTGGACTTCCTCATATTTGAGACAATTAATTCTGACCAAATCCACAACTCCATTTGCAGAAATTTACCCCAAAACCTGCAGTGAACCTCCACCCATGCTTCACCAATGCATGCAGATGCTCATCCTTGTACTGCTGAACAAATAGCTTTCTGTTACAGCAAAATCTTTTCAATTTTGACTAATCAGTCCAGATCACCCACTCACATTTTCCCCCTGTCCAGTTCTTGTGATTCTGTGCACAGGTATTAGTTTTTGGCAGCAAGTCTTCCATGAAGGCCAGTTTTCAACACACAACTCTGGGCTGTTGGGTTTGATAAATTTTTTTAAATCACCACACACTTTGCATGTTTTTAATTGATGAAACCATCCTCACCATAAGAGTACTTTTTCAGAGGTGTTTAAAACTTTTGCACAGTACTGCAGCTCTGCATAAATAGGATTTTTCCTATGCTGGTCTTTGCAAAGTGAGTTGAGATGGGCAAAAATTAATCCATTACTTGGAGCCGAGCTTCTCATTTTAATAAACCACAGCAAAAAAATAAAAGCTATGCGATTAAAAGAAAAAAATTTAACCACAGATGTCATCTAACCGATCACGCCAGGAAATACAAGTGCAGCTAGAGTCAGACATGGAAATGTGTGACTGACTGAAGGCTCTTTATCAGAGATGCACAAAAGCAGGAGGTCAGCAAAACTTCACGAATTGTTTGACAAATACAGACAGAGCTGAGGGATTGTTGCAATAGAAATCTGTGGACAGAGTAAATAAACATTCAGGAAGGACAATGTACTGTAAAAACTGTACATATAAACAAACGAACTCTAGTAATGCTGGTTCTGTTTTGTTTTTATGATCAACCAGGACTGGGAGCACCAGCTACTTACAAAATTCCAAATGCATTATGCAAAAGTATGAACATACAGGAGGAAGCAATGTGACATCCAAGACAACTTCCTGGCATTCAAAACACAACGTGCACACACTGCAAAGTACATTCAAGCAGCAACTTCCGGCACTGAAAAATGAAGCCAACGTGGAAGCGGCAAATCTTGCAGTTCCTTGAATGGCTGCTTTAGCCTGGCTCCAAAAGTGAGTCACTCCTCATATAACCCCATTTTAAAATGTCCAGCTTTACAGCAGAAATAAACATGTTTACAGCCTGGTACAAAAAAAGGTTTTGGGCTCTACAGCTAGTTTCCCTGTTCATGACAACTGTATATGAGGTGAATTCTTATATAACTCATTAGTAGAAGCTATTTAAAGCCATAAACTTATGAATAATTAGGGGCGCGGTTGCTTTAAGTGACCACTAGTGTGTACCGGCAGGTCCAGGCAGCCGTCCGCTAGCAGTCACTGCTAGCTGCTGTGGACTCGACCGTGTTTGTCCTTTTTGTGCATTTTATTGCAAATATCTGAGATAATATGGCTTACTGTGTGGTTAATTACACTAACAGACCATCTAAAGAAGTCTGTGCTCCAGTATTTCTGTTGAGTGAAATTTTAGTATTTTTTTTACCTTGTATATTAGCGCTGTTAGCACTAATTAGCAGGTATAGAGAGCTTGGTGAGGTTATCTCCTCTGTTACATCACAGTTGCTGAGGCAATATGTCAGTCATAACTTTTAATACCTGTAACCAAGCCAACGGTTATGAAAACTACCACCCAGTCCGCAAAAAACATGTGTTAATCAAACACCCGATCAAAGATTAGCCTGTTAGCTTTAGCTTGTTTGGTAACTCCGAGAAGGGGGTCGTGTCCGGGCTTCAATCATCCTGCTCAGGTGACATCTGTCTTGCTCACGTGCCACCCCTTTACCCATCTATGGGTTGGCCGGGAGTTAGGCGCCAAGATGGCGACATTTGGGGCCGCCCCATTTCAGCTACAAACCAGCTCTTCAGAAAACCTATGGGTGACATCATGGAGGGTTTGTCCAGTATATATACCATCTATGATACCGCCTGATGTGTATAATATACCATGATGTGGATTTTTGTCCATTCTGCCCACCACTAACTCAATGTGTTGATGTTGCAAAACGACTGTTAGCACTTAGCACAAAAACCTTTTGTTGATATCACAGCTTGTGTTGCAAGGTCAGTAAGTGCACCACATATTGGTGGCGCGCGTCGCCGGCCACCATCTGTTGCTGTTTTGCCCTGACCTCTATGTTGTTGCAGGTCATGCTCGGTTTTGTGTGCGAGTCCGACTTCAAGCTTGTGGCCAAATCCATACGGGACAGAGTGTCGGCCATCAAGCGGCAGAGGGAGAAGCTCAGGAGGCAGGAGGAGAAGCGGAAGAAGAAACTGATGCAGGAAGCCATAGAAGAAGAAGTTGAGCCTCAGTCATCCTCGCCTAAGAATGTAGCCGCAGACTACCCCACCCCAGCCCTGACACCACCGGCTCCCACGCTGTCCCCGATCACCAGCTCTGTGGACTCTGGCGTCAGCTCCAACTTCCCTGCAGAACCAGAGGAGCCTGAAGCAGACCAACACTTCCACATCCGCCGCAACAGCCTGTCATCAGCTAATTGTGAGACACGCCTAATGCAACATCGCTATCTCATAGTTTGAGTTTCCAGGGTTTTTTATGGGAGCATGCACTGGTGCAGCGCGTCGTCTTTCTACAACCTTAGTCATATTAAAACATTGTCAGCAATTAAGTCTCTGAGTGCTCTACTCACCTTTGAGTCGCATGAAAAGTAAGTCCTTTTTCTGCAAATTGCTTAAAAGGAAATATATGGGTATCAGTGGGGCACCTGCAGTTGTGCTCTAAATCTGGGGTACGAGCCCCCCTAGGCATTTGAGCCAACGTAGACCAACTTACTTGCACACGCTGGTGTCCGCTAGCCTCTGTCAGCATCAGTTAGTATCTGCTAGCCGTCGCTGGGCTCCGCAGTCCTTCGGCGATGAACGGCGACCGCGTCCAAAAATTTTCAACATGTTTAAAAATCCTCTGCAGTTGCCGATGTACCTCTGGCTACGTTGGAGACCAGTAGAGAAAGTTAATCTCCGCTACGACCAAGTTCCCTCCGCTAGCCTCCATTAGCACCCGCTAGCCGAGGTTACTGGTGCAATCGTCCACGCTGGTTAACGTTTGGGTGCTGCGTCGCCCTGCCTGCTCAGGATCACTGGACAGTGGTGTGTCGAACCCCTCTCCCGCACTTTGCCACGTTGGCAAAGGTCCCTCTTGTTCTAATGGAGCGCTGGCTGACGCCCGCCTCTGCTGGCCTCCACTAGCACCACGTTGTGGAACGCCATGCTGCGTTTGAGGTTCGCTACCAAACTCCGGGAATGTGATTTTGCTGACGTTTGGCCACTAGTTCACCAACCGCTGGGGTAAACGTCATAGTGTGACTGCGGCTTTTGGGAGGCGCCAAAGAGTTTCCTCTGCTCTGAGGTTGTCAAAATTAGACGTGTACATGTTAAATAAAGTCAGAATAACACACTTACTTGACAATCAAAACTAATTAAAAAGATAATTTTGTTTGGATGAACCAAAGTAGGAGGGGGGGGCTCCATGGAAAAACGCTGGGTTCTAAATATACGGGACTCAAAATTGCATGTTGTATTTATTAGCACATTCTTGCATTTTAAGATTACTTACGACATATACGACATTTTTCAAGTCCCAGTATTACCGCCACATTCATTATCAAAGGTGAGCAGAGCACTCAGAGGCTTGATTGATAACAATGTTTTAATAAGACTAGAGGTGTTAAAAAAAAGTCAACTTGGTCTTTAAAGGCTCATGAAACAACTGGAAAACCAAAGGGTAGTGTCAGCATTGTAGCATTCTCTAAAATGCATAAAATATTAACAGCAGGGACCTTACCCAAATAAAATTTTAAAAAATAAAAAAAAACATATCCTGAAGACTTTAAAAACCAGTTGGATCTGTTGTACTGGAGGAGATAATAATTTGATATTTGTTTCATATATCTTACTGCAGTCGGTTGTGCATCAGCTCGCTTTGTCATCGTTCGCTTTTTTGACCTCCCTCTGCATTTGATTTGATGTACTCTATGTTGTGATAAAGCGCTCTATCATACTTTTAGGACGGGTTTCCTGCTGCTTTAGAGGCAGAGTTGTAAGGAATAGCCAGCCTTTGAATACGGGAGGCTTACAGTGAAAAGTGAAACTGCGGAGAACTAAATTATTCAGTCTCATGGCACGTGTGCAGCGCTCGCCGGAAATCCTAATAACAACTACGACAGTTCTGCTCCAGTGAAAAGGCTTCTGTAATGGTATTGTGATTTTGTGTGTGTTTGTGGTATGTATCCGCTTTGGGTCATGAGACGTTTGGGTGTGTGTGTGTGTGTGATACAGTTATTGTGTCCTGAAGCCACAGTTGGTCACATGTTAATGGCTGCTTTCCTTTGTTGTAACAGCTGACTGTGAGACAGACGGCTATCTGAGCTCCTCTGGGCTTCAGGATCCCCTGGAGCCCAGCAGCTTCAACACGCCGGAGACTCCTCCCACCTCCCACGGCGACACCCCGCCTGGCAAAGGCCTCGGCATCCCAGCCCTCTGCTTCCCCTCGGTGAGTGGCCTCAATAAAGAGCGTGTTATCAAAGCAGTGTGCTCCGTGTGCTGGCGGTGAAGGACAGGAAGACTTTTTCAAAACTGACATCCCCTTCGTCTGCATCACTCTTTCCAAAGCAGGGCTGATAAATAATAACCATAATAATTAAGGCATAAATTATTTCTTCATTGGTTTGCTTTAATAAATGTATACTAATCACCCACTAAGCAATAAGATTGCACCAATTTAAAGGGAGACTCTTTCATAGTTATCTTCTCCCCCCCCCACACACACACACAATCCAATATATTATTTTTAGATTTGGTTTCAAACTAAAAACAAAGCCATGCTGAAAGCAAGGATGTGTGAGCGCAGTTTTGCACTTTGAATACAGAGTTAAAGGTGTAGTCCCTTTTTACCATTTAATTCATGAAAAGGATTTTCTTATGCACCACTATCATTTTGTCCCTTAATATTCAATTAAATGATTCACAATCTTATATCACCAATATGATCAAAATTTGCCTTGTGTGGAAAGAATTAAAGGATTTTGACCCATGTGGGTTAAAATACAGTGAGAAGACACTGTAACACACTTTCTGTGGTGACATCATAGATGATGTGGGAGGCTTTTCCCGACCCTCGAATGGCACTGCTATGCTATGCTACATATGCTAGTAGCTGCGTCATGGAGCGGAAGAAAAACTGTTTGCCATGGAATCCCCCCAAATAAATACTTTACCAACAATAAAATTAGCTGTAATTTTGTGATATACCACAGAAATAAGGGTACTTTATAATAACTAGACGTCAACACAAAGTAAATTTTATAACTTTGGTGAAAAATTGAAAGGGACTACATCTTTAAGCTATTTCACTACTTAGTATATGTGTCCAGAAGGTGTTTTTTTTTTTTTTAAGTCACCATCAATGCCAACATTCCAAAAGAAGAATTTAATGCTAATTATTTTTAATCTGTGCCTCACCACATTTCTTCTTCATTTCTGTTCACAGAGCATTGCAGTTTCTACCAGCATAGATCACAGCAGCTCAGGGCCCGCGAGTGGCCTGAACTCCCCTGTGGACAGGTAAAGGTCTTCACGCTTCTTTTCTCGCACTTGCCTCTCTTCGTTCTGGTCTTTTATACATCCAAGCAACAATGGAGTTAGATATTTCCTCTAGTTAAAGAGACCCTAAAATCATTGTGAATCTGATTCAATTGTCTTGCTTCTCTTCTATGACTCTGCTTCCACATCTGTGGGACTGTGACAACAAGTGTGAGAGAATCACCTCTGTGCTTTTATGACACCAAGGCAGAGTGGAGTCTTGCATGGTTTGCATTTTGGTGGAAATAGCCCTTGAGCCCGAAGCCAATTATCACCTAATCGGTACCACTTAAGGTGAATAAACAACACTTACAGTCCAGCCTCATTATACCATGGCCAACACAAAAATATATGATAGCCTTCCCAGTGTGGTAGCTATAGCCAGGTAGGGGTCAATGAAGGATTACACAGGGTCAAAATTTTTAAATCCTCCAATCATATTGAAATGTATACCATATTATTTGTCTGATCATAAAGATTCTAAAAAGGTATAGTTTGGACTATCTATGACTGAATGTTATGGAGTTATCAGGTAAAAACAGCAAAAATGGTGACAACGGTCAATTTCAGTTTGTACAAGGGTCAGAAGTTAAAGTTGCTCCAATTTTGGTAAAAAGTGTTGCAAATTATTGGTTCAGCTAATAGGATTAATAAATGAAATAGTTTTGACTGTGTTGAATGCTTGGTCTCCAAAGTAATGGTCAAAAAAGGTCAACATCCATTGGATTCTATGACATATGTTACCCCGTAACATGATTACTAAGCACAACAGATGGTGCAAACTATTCCTTTTTAAAACCCTATTAGCTCAACCAGTAATTTGCATCACTTGTTACCAAAATTGGAGCAACTTTAACTTTTGACCTCTACACAAACTGAAATTGACCTTTGTCACCCTTTCTGCTGTTTTTACCCAATAACTCCATGACACTCAGTCATAGATAGTCCAAACTATACCTTTTTGGAATCTTTATGATCAGACAAATAATATGGTATATGTTTCTATGTGAATGGAGGATTTTTAAATTTTGTCCCCGGTGTAATCCTTCATTGACCACTACCTACCTGGCTATAGCTACCACTATGGGTTGGCTATCATACATTTTTGTGTAGGCCATGGTATAAGGAGACTGAACTGTAAGTGTTGTTGATTCACCTTAGGTGGTACCAAAAACCTGCCTGGCCCATGGACTAAAAGGGAGTGGTTGAGATTGAGGCTTTTTTTTAATGCCTGATGCACAAGTGGATACGCGTGTGCACGTGTTGGGCAAGGGCAAAACTGTCATTCAGTCTTTGGGGGGATGGAGTGGGGAGTGTGTGTGGAGGAGTGGATTTACATGAATTGATATGGTTTGAAATTCTCATTTCAGGGCGCAAAGCAGCGTAAGTGCCATTGCTAGTTTCCACCCAACATAGTTATTGCAGATAATTTTTTTGCTAGTAAACTGTTTAATTTAGTTGGATTCCATGGCAAATATAGTGAGTTTGCTTTGAGATCTTGCAGACAACATGAAGGAGGAAGTGCATGCACAAAAGAGTTTATGCTGCTTTCGATGGAAACTAGGAATTCGAAATTTCCATCTTGCAACTAGGAAAAATACATCTGATAAAGCTATGATTTTGCTAAAACATTAAGTCTCCCCACTGACTCAGTTTGGCAAACAAAGTAAAATCTTTTCAACTCTAACATTATCGCTGACGACTGACATAGCAGACCAGAAAATCCTGCAAAAAAATTTATTATGAAATGTGTCAGACCTATGCTATGTTTATTAGCTGTATCCGTCGCTGTGTTTCTGTTTCCATTTTGTCTTTTTTCTTTCTTTTTTTTGTCACTTTCAGTCTCAAATGAAGGGTCGCAACATTTCTTCAACTCCATGATGAAATACCTGTAACCAAGCCACCTGTTGTGAAAACTGAGTTTCCCAGTGTGTCATGGTGTCTTTGTATTTTAACCCACATGGGTCAAAATCCTAAATTGTTTCCAGAAAAGGCGAATTTTTATCATATTGGCAATATACCATTGCGAAACCTTTATTTGAGTAGTAAGGAACAAAATTATGGTAGTGCCAAAGAAAATCCCTTTCATGACTTAAGAGGTTTAAAAAAAAAAAAAAATCAAAAGGGAGTACACCTTTAAATGGGTGGTCAGCCTCCGACACCACTCAAAACTTACATGAAATGGACTGTCTGGTTTAAATTGGCACCACTCTCATCACAGAATGAAGCTCACAAGAGCCTGTAAATTTGTTTTTTGGTGACACATGGATACATAAAAGCGCTTCTCAATTATAACACAACTGAGAAATACTCCAGCTTCTGCAAAAATAAATACATTTTTTAAAAACCTGGAAGAAATAATATAAAATTTAAATAGTTCCCTTGATTCTAATTTCTGTGTTCTAAGTGTTTAAAGGGGCGTTTTTTTTTTTCATAACTGTTCTTTGAGCAAAGCACCGCCTCCAAATCTTACATTTCAGCCCTGCTGTGTTATTTTTTTCACGTCGAAACAAAGAACACAGACACGCACTATTCCAAAACAAAAACCGAGCTATGAGGGCTGAAATCTCTCTGACATATGGAGGCGTTGTTCTGAGCTGGAGCTCTGCTTTGAGCTAAAGTTACCCAGAAGGCAAAGGTTTTAAATAGTGACAGGTAGCCGCTGCCAACCAGCAGGCCTGTAAATGTTTGCTGGCTGCGTGAGGAGGTGGATGGAGGGAGTGTGTGACCACAGCAATCCAAAACGGCCCAGGAGAGGCAATTAGCCAAACCAAAGCTTTTAATAAAACAACGCTGAATGTGCTCCAGTGCTGTGAAGCACAAAGCGTGTTCATTGTGTAAATACAGTGACTCGTGGACATGTTGGACGAGCAACAACGGACTCCAACAGCCTTCGTTAAACTACAGTTTGCAGCCGAGATGCTTCTTGCTGACAAATTGTTTGTGATGCCACGATGGATTTTCAATTCCTTTATGTTCATGTAAATTACATTTAAAAAAAATTCTGTCTGTGCAGCTACGCCTCCGATGTGACTTCAGGGTTGAGTGACGGCTACGAGGGCCTATCGGAGAAGACGGAGAAAACAGCCGCCAAGCGAACTGCTGGGAAGTTCTTCAAGAGGAGAACACGCTCAAGGCTGCGCATCACAGCGGTAAAATAAATCATCTTTTCTTCTTCTTTTTTTTGTAACCGTATGATTAAAACAGGTGGGTCATCAGGGCCAGCGAGACCTTCTGTGTTGGTCTAAATATTGTCAGAATGTGAGAATGTATTTTAAAAATTGAATATGTTCATTCATGTTCCATGTATTTTACAAAAATTGTTTCAATAATTTATTTTTTTACTTACTTATTGACATTTATTTATCATAATGAAATCATTTCTACTCTCCCTGAGCTGGTGCTGCTTCCAGATCAGCTCATGTAGTAGATGAGAGCTTCATATTAGCCAATCAGATTTCTCCCTGCTGTCTCCGGGTGAAAAATCTTCTCTGAGGCCTTCAGAATTTCAAGTGATTCCCTCTGCTGTTAAAACCAAATGGGGAAGATGTTGTGGATTGTCGTGTTCTTTAACCAATCAGATTTTGAGTTTGCTGTGTTGGGCGTGTTCTTTGACACTCCGTGGTTTGCTAGCTAGCTTACAGCTATGTCAGCAGTGTGCGCCGATCAGAGTCATGTTTGTGGAATAAAATTTAAAAAAACTTGATAGGGATTGCCACAGCAGATCTGATATGGATCTGCATGTTGATTTGGCACAAGTTTTACACCGGATGCCCTTCCTGACGCAACTCCACATTACATGGAGAATGGGCACGGGTGGTCTTGAACCGGGAACCTTCTGTTTTGAAAACAAGTGCACTAACCACTTGGCCACCACATCGTGTTTGTGGAATGAAGTTCATTTAAAAAAAAAAAAGTTAGCGAACTGAAACTAGGCTAACACCATAATGTAGCGTTCTAGTGTTTTTTTGTTCATTAAACGGATAAATCACCTACCTGATTGAAGTTTAATGTGCGAATGACGACTGAAGTTTAGGCGACGTCTTCAGTGACGGTGTTTTCACCCCCAGCAGCCTCCATCAGGACCCTGTCATGTTTTTATTTGTAGTGAAGTCAAAGACAAACAGATCGTTCTTCAACACATGGGTACACAGCGGCTTCCTGTGTATGGTGGTCAAACATGAGTCACATGCACACAGGGGCTTTTTAGGAACACGTACAAAGATGTGTCGTGTGTGTGTGTGTGTGTGTAATTGTCTTTTCCTGGACATCTGTCATGCTGTTGTTCTGCAGCTCTCTGATAAAGTGGACCGGGTGGTGGAGTGCCAGCTGCAAACACACAATGACAAGATGGTCACTTTCAAATTCGACCTGGATGGAGATAACCCCGAAGATATTGCTGCAGTCATGGTGAGCAATGATTAACAGATTTTACATTCAGAGGTTCAGTAATGACCAGAAGGGACACTTAAGGGTACCTGACACTTGCACGATTTTTGGCCCCGCAATGGCACGACACTTTTCGTGCCATTGCGGGGCCACGCAGCGGATCTTGAAGCATCCTATGCGCACTGTTCGCGCATAGGTTACGCGCTGTCTGCGCAATGCGCGCCCAAAAGTGCCCGCATTCACACGAAATGGCACGACGTATGTACGCATATATTACGCACTGTTCACGCAATGTCAAGCACACTTAACGCACCGCCCGCATTGACCCGACGAGATGGCGTAAATCGTGGCGATTATCTGACACGCTTGGCACGCCATATAAAAAAGGGTCCGTCTACCCTGGCTTCATACCTCGACTGCTGTGGACGAGCAGCGTGCGCGCTGCCAAGACGCACAGGTTTGGAGCGTTCCGTGCCAGAA
>OMMV01225685.1:0-14327 GCA_900302635.1 Chatrabus melanurus | reverse complement strand
CTGGAGATCTTCAATGTACAAAATAAAGTGACAGTGAAGCAGGTAATAAGTGAGTGAATAAGTGGAAAAACAACAATGACTGAAAAATTCATCTGCATGGGATTTCTGTTAAATTATGTCAAATTTTAACCTGGATGATATTGTCAATCACATTTGTGACATAATATCTTTGTTTAGTGTTTCATTCAGAATTTTTTTGGTAAATCTGTGAAGTAATGTTGGTATTCAGGTTGAGTTGAAACTTAGACATTTTTGTAACAACAAATTACAACACTACCTTACACAGTTTCTTCCTCAATTATTATTATTTCATATTATTATTAATATTATCTATTTATTATTTCTTTCGTTAGAACATGTGTAGGCAGCACAAAAGTCCGTCATCTACTGCTGATCTGAACGCGGGAGAACTAGTTCAGAGCTTCAGGTCCCCCGTCCCAAAATTGGAGGCGGTACTGGCGCACGCTGAGAAGCCCAAGGCGTCATCTACGGTACATATCTATGGTGTGCTGGGTCCAGAACCCCGCTAGCATTGGCTACTAGCTGCTGTGGACTCAACTGTGTTTGTCCTTTCTGAACATTTTATTACAAATATCTGAGATAATAATGCTTGCTGTGCCGTTAATTGTACCAACAGCCCATCTAAGAAGTATGTGCTCTAGTAGTTCTGTCGAATGATCTTTTAGTATAATGTAATTTGTATGTTAGCACCATTTACACTAATTAGCAGGCATTAATAGCTTGGTGAAGCGAGTCCACTGATAGTGCCATGGTTGCTGAAGCAGTATGTCAATCATAGTTGTTAATGTGAGGGTGGTGCAGCATATGTACAAGGACAGTGCGACAGCGTTGAGATGTCCAGTTGGAATGACAGATGCTTTCAAGGTGGAGGTGGGATTACATTAAGGATCGGCTCTGACCCCTTTCTTGTTTGCAATGGTGGTGGACAGGTTGACAGAGAAGATCAGACAAAAGTCTCCATGGACTATGATGTTTGCAGATGACGTGATCTGTAGTGAGAGTAGATAGCAGGTTGAGATGAGCTTGGAGAGGTGGAGATACCCTCTGGAGAGAAGGGGAATGAAAGTCAGTCAGAGCAAGATGGAGTACATGTGTGTGAATGAGGGGAGTACAGTGGAATAGTGAGGTTGCAAGGAGTCGAGGTGGTGAAGGTAGATGAGTTTAAATACTTGGGGTCAACTGTTCAAAGTAATGGAGAGTGGGGTAGAGAAGTTAAAAAGGGAGTGCAGACAGGGTGGAGTGGGTGGAGAAAGGTGACAGGAGTGATTTGTGACAGAAGGATATCTGCAAGAGTGAAAGGGAAAGTTTACAAGACAGTAGTGAGACCAGCTATGTTGTACGGCTTAGAGGCGGCGGCGCTAAAAAAAATCACAGGAGGCAGAGCTGGAGGTGGCAGAGCTGAAGATGCTGTGATTTTCTCTGGGAGTGATAAGGATGGACAGGATTAGGAATGAGCATATCAGCGGGATGGCACAGGTAATACAGCTTAGAGATGAAGTCAGAGAGGCAAAATTGAGATGGTTTGGTCAAATGCAGAGGAGGGAAGGAAGGCATTTTAGGGAGAAGGATGCTGAGGATGGAGCCACCAGGCAGGAGGAGAAGAGGGAGGCCAAAGAGGAGGTTTACGGATGCGCTGAGGGAGGACATGCAGGTGGTTGCTGTGACAGAGGAAGATGCAGAGGCCAGGGTGAGATGGAGATGGATGTGCTGCTGTGGCAACCCCTAATGGAAGCAGCCGAAAGATTGCAAAAATGTGCTTTAATCAAAAACTGGGCTGGGACCCTGCTGCTGGTTCACCAGTTTCCCTTCCTTGGACCAATTTGGTAGGTACTGACCATTAGAGACTGGGAACATCCCACGAGAGCTGGAGGTTTGGAGATGCTCTGGCCCAGTCGTCTGGCCATCACGATTTGGCCCTTGTCAATGTCACTCCAATCTTTATGCATCCTCATTTTTCCAGTTTCCAACACATCAACTTCGAGGACAAATGTTAACTTGCTCCCTAATATATCCCACCTACTGACAGGTGCCATTGTAATGAGATAATCAATGTTAATCACTTCACCTGTCAGTGGTCAAAATGCTGTGGCTGATTGGTGTAAGCAGCAGGAGCAGTATTTGTGACCAAATAGTGATCCTATTTCTGCCACTGCGAAAATAATGACAACTGTGGAATGATATGGAAAAAACAAACAGAAAACTAGAGTCCACTCGAGAGCACATACATCCGCCAACAAACCAAATCTCACCTGTTATTAGCACTCTTATATCTACTTTTGGCTTCTCCCAATTTCAACTCAGGGCACCACAGCAGATCCCACATGGAGATTTGGCACAAGTTTTATGCCGGATGCCCTTCCTGACGCAACTCCACATTACATAGAGAATGGGCAGGTGTGGGGTTCGAACCGAGGACCTTCCGCATTGAAAGCAGGCCACTAACCGCTAGGCCACCACGCTGCCCGTTAGATATTAGCACCCTGCATATGCCTAATTTTTTTTAAACCTGTTTTATGTTAGGTTATGTTTTCAGTGTTTGTCTGTTAGCAGGATTACGCAAAAAAACTACTGAACCAATTTTCTTGGGTATGGGTATGGGTCAAGGATTTTGGCTATTCATTTTTGAAGAGGATCTGATTAAGGGGCAGATCCAGGATTTTTTTAATTTAAAGAAAGTGAAAAAAATATTTCCGTCTGTTCTATATAAATATATATCTCAGCAGTAACATTCATGTCACTGTGTCCTCGGCCTTTGAGAACGTGTGGCGAAATGAAGTCACTGGGCAGAGGCATTTGGTGATGCCAATATCTTTGCAGGAAAACAAAGGTCCAAGTCTTTAAGTCGTGGTGCTACCTGGCTTACTGTATGGTTGTGAGACTTGGATGCTAAACAGTGACCTAAAGTGATGACTAGATGTCTTTGGTACTCGGTCTCTTTGGAGGATCCTAGGGTACTACTACCGTAAAATGAGCAGTTACTGAGGGAGACGCTCCATCATTTGCATGGTGAGGGAGCATCAGCTATGTCATTTTGGCAATGTGGCGCGCTTCCCTGGGCATGATCCAGCACCTAGGTGCCTTAGTGTTGAGGACCCCAATGGCTGGAGAAGACCAAGGGACGCCCACTTTTCACCTGGATGCAGCAGATGGATGGTTACTTTCGAGAGGTGACGATGGATCGGTTGTCAGTCTGGGTGTTTGCTATCCAGGACCCAAGGCGGTTCCATGGTGTGGTGGATGCTGTGATGCACGGCACCAGTGCATGATTCCAGACTTGACAGTAAATAAATGGAATTATTTGTGAATTAGAATTTTGACTTTTTTTCACATCATTTCATTATTGTCAGCTTGTTTTCTTGTGGCATAAACAGACTTCCACAGTTCTATGCTGTAAAATGATTAGAACTTGTTACAGTGACCGAGTCACTCCTGATAGATTGAATTGAGCAATTCTCTTTAGAGTTTTGCCTTTAGCTCAACCATTAACAACACATTACTGCTAAATATTACATTTTATTTGATTTCATCAAATCTTATTTGATGTCTCCATTAATTGTGTAAATGTGATAGAAGCTGAAATGCATGGAGAACACAAAAATAATGATCAACAATGTTTTTTTGTGGGTTTCAGTGGAAAACTCAATAAGAGATGCGTCCAAATGAGGTAAAAGATGCCAACTCCATTGAGTGTCTAATGGACTCCAACAGAAGAGCGATCTTGTAGTATTAGTCTGAATTAATGGTCATTTGAATCACATACCATTGAGGCATTACACCATTGCTTCACGATGCTTTGGTGCTGTTTTATCCACTGTGGTCTGTGCTTTAACCCACCTGCTGTACCGCATCATCCCTGTGAAAATGCTACTTACAGACATAAAAATTGCAACAGACCTCTCTCATCACTAGAATTGCTAAAATGTTGAGGAGAAAAGCAATAATTGATTCAAACTTCAGAGGTTTTAGCCTTGTGCATCTGCAGGCTTTACAGGAGTGCTCAGGTTGTTTCCAGAGGGATTTCCATGGTTTAAGAAAAACACAATTTGTTTCAGTCTCACACGCTGTAACAGGAAACAAAACATTGACAGTAGTGCTTGCTGTAATTTGCTACGGGTGTAGAGTGGAAATGTAATGTTCAAGAGTCAGTGAAGATGAGAACGAAACTGAAATGAAGGCATGCTGCAAGGAATGCAGTTGAAGAATTGGAAGTCAGAAAAAGCCTGCGTCAACCTCACAAACTTACCACACCGTCAAAATGCGTGAGGGATCAAAGTCTTGTAAGTCATTTGACAGTGTGCTTTAATCCAAATATATACATATATATATAGTATGGATTTCTTTGACAATGTGTTTGTACATTTATCATAGAAAAATGTGTTTTTGTGCGTTCACAAAAACGTTTGTGGACGCAGAGATTTTCAGACACGGCCACGTGCCGGATTCATTTAGAACCGGAGATCCTGACGAAATCAGAGCAGTGTGGACATGTCCTAATTCTTCTCAAGTCGTTTGCAGTTAATTTACATCTTTTCTTCTCCACACATTTCTTGTGACCCACTTGAGTATTTGCAACAAAACATTTGATTGTTCAGTGATCACACCTCATTAGCTTAGCTATTTCAGTAGTGTTGCATCCCTCTGAAAGGCATTTTACAATGTTTGACTTTTCAGTGTCTGTTAAATCTTTTTTTTTTTTGGCCCATTTTGCTTGAGGTAAAGAAGATGCCTAATAATCATGTGCACCTTGATATAGGGAGTTTATCACTTTAGGCCACACCCTTCCTCATTACACAAATACATGTTACCTGAGAATGCTTAAATCCAATACGCATATAGCTTGGAGTTGGAAAATATGGATATAAATGATGATAAGGTCAGAATACTCACTTGCCTAATATTTGTGCATGCAGTGTATTATCAGCAACAAGTCCAAAAGCCAGGGTCTTTCATGGTTTGGGGTTGTGTAAGTGCAATTGCAATGGTAATTTACACTTCTGTGATGGCAGCATTAACGCAGTAAGAGATTTTAGAGCAACATATGCTGCCTTCAAGACAGCATCTTTTTCAGGGACCACCCTGGGTTATGCATTCTTCAACAAAACAAAGCAAAGCAAAACCACATTCTGCAGAAGAAGAGGGCACATGTGCTGCACTGGTCTGCCTGCAGTCCTGACCTGTCCCCAGTAGAGAATGTGTGAAGAATTTTGAAATGAAAAATGCAACAACGATGACCCCGTAGTGTTGCACAACTTAGCATGTGTTTGCAAGAATGAAACAAAATAACACATGAAACATTTAATTTCTTGGTATCCTCAATGCCAAACCATCTTTTAAGTGTTGTGAGAAGGAATGGAAACATTACAAAGTGGTAAATGCTATTGCATTCCAAGTTTTTTTGGAATGTGTTGCAGGCCTGAAATGCAGGAATGGGTGTATGTTAACAAATGAAATGAAGTTGAGAATCACTGTGGGGATTTTTTATTTTTTTATTTTTTTTGCCATACCGTCCCAAATGTTTCTGATTTGTAGTTGTCACGCATTTTGATGTGGGATTTGTTGGTGATGTTTTTGTTTGGCTCGTTGGAGCTTAGTCATCATAACTTCGCCATTGATTGCTGCTGATGTCACATCACCTGCAGTGTGCTGCCATCACAAAGCTTTAATAGACAGATGCTCCTACACTGTATATAATTCGAAATATATTTGTCAGTCATCCTTTCTTTGTGTTATCTCAGTAAATGCAGTGCTTCTTTTTCAGGATTCCATCAGTGCTTTGTTTCCTTGTTCTTCAACAGCAGTCTAGTTGCGATTAAATGTCATTTTGGGTATAATTTAGGGGAACTCTGTCAAATTGGCAGCATGGAATTTTGAGGCTGACTAAATTCTTCCAGAGAGCTCAATGTAACTGTGTTACCTGATGGGTGGTGTTGGCATCCACCCCTCTCTTGAGATGATGGTGTTTGCGCCATTCAACAATCTTTTAGTGTTCCACTGCATCGTCTGTGGCTGCATAGTTCCAATATGAGAGTGGCGATCTCTACCGCACAAGTTACAAATGAAGGCTGTTGCTGTCAGGTGTGTTAACCATTCCTTCTGCTTGATCCTCTTCTGCTTGGAAGTTTCTCGCTGCTTGATCTCTGCCCTTTTTACTCTCTCCTTGACTGTCATCCTCCAGGCACTTTGGTCCTTTGCTAGGTCTTCCCAAGTTCCAGTGTCAATACCAGTCTCTTTGAGATCTCTCTTGCACAAATCTTTGACGTGCAGGCTTGGACGGCCGTGTGGTCTTGTGCCATTGGCGAGTTCCCCATAGACCATGTTTTTTTCGGATGCAGACATTGTCCATGTGATGGAGGTGGCCGAGCCAGCGTAGACATCGTTGACTTAGCAGAGCGTTGATGCTTGGAATCCCTGCATGCCTGAGGACTTCAGAGTTTCCCAATTTGTCTTGCCAAGAGATGCCTAGGATATGTCTGAGGTAGCTTAGGTGATAGCTGTTCAGCTTCTTCTCCTGGCTTGAGTAAGTTGTCCATGTCTCACTGATACACACGGAGCTCCGTGTTTGTTGTAAGCAGGACATTTGACCACACCCTCTTGCTGAGTTTGTACATGACAGCTGCAGCTTTGGCAATCCTGGTACTGATTTCCTTTTCCAGAGACAAGCTGCTTGTTACTGTAGAGCCAAGGTTGGTGAAGCTCTCCACGACCTCCACTTCGGTACCATTGAAGGTGATAGATGGTGGAGATGGCACACCTTGGCACAGAACCTGTGTTTTCCTGATGCTGATTGTCAGTCCAAAGTCACTGCAGGAAATGGAGATGCGGCTTATAAGCTCTTGCAGCTCCTCCTCCCTGCATGCTGCTAGTGCAGCATCATCTGCAAGCAGGAGTTCATGGATGAGGATTTTGTGCACCTTTGTCTTTGACCGGAGTCTTCCCAAGTTGAACAGCGAACCATCTGACCTTATGTGCAGGTAAATGCCATCATCAGTCTTTGAAAACGACAGAGAGCAGCAGTGAGAAGAAGATTCCAAAAAGGGTTGGGTCAACAACACAGCCTTACTTTACTCCACTACTGGTGTTGAATGGTTTGGTTTTAGCTCGATTGAATCTGATGGGGGTGGCACGGTGGCTTAGTGGTTCGCACTGTTGCCTCACAGCTAGAAGGTCCCAGGTTTGCTTCTGACCTGGTCCTTTCTGTGTGGAGTTTGTATGTTCTCCCCGTGCCTGCGTGGGTTTCCTCCGGGCACTCCGGTTTCTTCCCACTATCAAAACATGCACATTAGGGTCTGACTTCTTTCTCTGCCCTTGACCAAGGCAGCGTCTCTACATCTGGAGTTGGTCCCCGGGCGCTGGACTGTGGCTGGCCACTGCTCCTAGTGGTTGGATTGTGTCTAGCTGTAATTAGGATGGGTTATATGCAGAGGACAAATTTCATTGTGTGTATAATGACAATAAAGACCCTTCTTCTTCTTCTTGCTGATGTTCAAACCGAGCATCAGAATGGACTTTGAACATGGCATGGTTGTTGGTGTCAGACAGGCTGGTCTGAGTATTTCAGAAACTGCTGATCTACTGGGATTTTCACACACAACCATTTGTAGGGTTAACAGAGAATGGGACGAAAAAGAGAAGCTATCCAGTGAGCGGCAGTTATGTGGAGGAAAATGCCTTGTTGATGTCAGAGATCAGAGGTCAATGGGCAGACTGGTTCGAGATGATAGAAAGGCAACAGTAACTCAAATAAGTCGTTACAACCAAGGTATGCAGAATGCCAACTCTGAACACACAACACGTCCAACCTTGAATTAGATGGGCTAAAGCAGCAGGTCTAACCCGGTACTAGCAAGGTGTACCTAATAAAGTGGCCGGTGAGTGTATAATAGCAAATATATCTTAAGAATGTCTGATCCAAATTTGTTCAAACTTGGAAGGTACATTTTGCCTCTGAATGGGAAGAAGTGAGTCTTGATATTTAATTGTTATTGAACTTAACTGTTCAAAAGGCCAAGTAACATTTTGCCAGATTCTGTGAAATGTGGGTGTGGTGTCGCTGTGCTCTCTGAGCACTTTTGATCCAATTTAAAAGGTTTTCTTTCACTTAACACAAAGTAAATGAGGGTTTTAATTGCAACCGCAGACTCCATCAGGTGATTCCCCTAATTGGCATCACTTTCAGAAGGAGAGCTTAATTAGCGACATTGGTAGGAAAGAAAACCTGCATCCTCTCATCTTTCTCTTGAACCAGTTTGACCTGACTGACCTGACCATTTTAATGTCCCACTACACTGCAGTATGATAATTTCACTTTATACAATGGATAGTATTTGACCTAGTGATTGTACTGACATACTAAATCTGTGCACATAACTACATAACATAAAGCTACAGTGTGTAGGATTTACTGCCATCTAGTGGTGAGGTTGCAGATTACATGATGCAATCACGGTCATGATTTTCTTGACATTTTTTCTTCTTTGGTGATGGGGATTCATGCTCCCTTGCTCTCCCTTGTGAAAAGCAATATGTATGATCCTCCATTTTACAAAAATGAGGGTTCTCAAACTTGTTAGCCTCCACTAGCAGGCAGTGTATAGGAAAGCAACCACTGATTCTTTTTCTTACCTTCGGTTTTCCACCCACGCTGGAAAATGCGAAAGGTTGAGTAACTGTGTCCCTTTTGGGCTACTGAGGCAATAAGGCGATGCAACATGGTGGCCTCCATGGAAACACATTGATTCATTGTTGCATTAGTGTATACACTAATGAACAGATGGTTATGAATGCTATATTCCATTTATGCTAAGAAACAGCTCTAAATCCAGCACATTGTAGCTTTAAGATTTTTATTAGTGAATACATCAGGACTGGCCAACCAAGGACCATGAAGAGCCAATAGGGTGCATGGTTTTTGTTCCAACCAGTCAACGATGCACGTGATTTCACTGAGTTCCACTCCTGAAATAACTAGGTGGAACAACAACCAGCAGCCTGTTGGCTCCGCATCCCTGGACTCACCGCTCATCATTCATTTAAATATATCAAAGCCGGGCAGCACGGTGGCTTAGTGGTTAGAACTGTTGCTTCACAGCAAGAAGGGCCCAGGTTTGCTTCTGACCTTTGGCCTCATTTATGAAACATTGCGTAGGATTCTTGCTAAAAGTATACGTATGAACAAAAGCTGAAAACTGCGTACGAACAAACAACATCAGACTTAAAAACCCATTCGTACGCACACCTGCAAGCAATGTTCACTTCATAAATCACACACTGAGCTGGAATTGTTCACATATGCATCTGCCTCATATTCCACCCTCTACACCCCCACATTCAACCACAAATGGTCGATGCAAAACACCTCATGAATATTCAAACATACACATGAAGCCTGAAACATGGACTTATCATGGCAACCGAGAGGAGGAGCAGGAAAAGAAACGTTTCTGAGACAGAGATCAAGGTGCTTCTGTGTGATCACAACAGTGAGATAATTAATAACACTAAGTGGTGACAATGTGCCCACAGACAGTTTGAACCCAACCATTCCTAATCACCATTCACTTATGGACATAACAAGCTCACCACAAGAACCAGCATGAAACTTTCCAATTAACAGTACACCTCGACATTTATTTATTATTACGCTTGTCCCGGAATCCTTTGCGCTGCTGTGATGTCACTGCGCTGCTGTCTTTATTAAGATAACATCTCTCCTAATAAAATTTTAGCAGTGAAAATAACGTGGGGCCATTTTTAATATGAAATTGCAGGAGGGAAAAGATTTGTTTCATTCCAATATAGCAGGAGGACGCCACACCTTGTCCAAATGATGGCGTCATGTCCACCCCTAATATGTTTCCATTTAGCAGCTGCGGTGCGCTGATGAAATATTGAACGTGTGGTTTGACGTAAGATCTGATTCGGCTTGTATGTGACGTGTGTTATTACGTGGAACTAAATTTAAGCGTTATGACTCACTGCGGGATTTTATATGCAAAGATGCCACTGACATTTTTCCCCACTAACTCTCAAGGCTTCACCCTCTCAAAAATGTTCGTTCGCATGGGTCACAGTTTGTGTAAATATACGAACATTTCGCCGTTTTGTGTGTAAGAAAGGTTGATAAATGAGGCCGCTGGTCCTTTCTGTGTGGAGTTTGCATGTTCTCCCCGTGTTTGCGTGGGTTCCCTCCGGGTGCTCCGGCTTTCTCCCACTTCCAAAGAAACACAGGTTAGGTGAACTGGTGACTCTGAATTGACCGTAGGTGTGAGTGAGCGTGTGGATGTGTTTGTCTGTCTCTATGTGTTGGTCCTGTGATGGACTGGCAGCCTGTGCAGGGTGTAACCTTCTCGCCTGATCACCACTGGGATAGGCTTAATTGGAATAAGCTGGTAAAGAAAATGAATGACTGAATATCAAAGCAGGAGAGGCACTTATGTTAAAAATGCATTAATGATTTGTGTACCAGCGGCACTCTGACACGGTCACGGCCAAATGCCATTCAACAGTCTTTAATGAGCGCAGTTATACCTGGGTTTGATGAGTGACGCTCAGATTTGTTTTCATATTGGCTGCCTCTGAAGACAGAGCATTCTTTGTGTGATTAGAGAGGATATGTGGCCACAGCCAGAAAACAAAACACAAGTCAGCTGGGATTTCTGGATGGTACACAGAGCACAAAGAGTCTATCCGCAGAAGAACCTGCATCTCAGTTTCGCGGTGACTCTCTGACCTGTGCTTTCAGTTCTGTTTGCTCAGTGGCAGATGAAAGGCCCGCGTGCCTCTGTGGGTGCGTTTTATTTCTAAGTGTCATTCATATGGAAAGGAAAGCGAGTCTGAAGGAACCCAGTTTGTCTGCAGCCTCTGAATGATAATGTCAGATTACTATTCATTAAACCCACTGCAGTTCAGTCTTACCTCCCCGTGTGTTAGTCATAGCAGCAACACATGGCCAGTGTACAGCGTAAGCTAAGGAGTCTTAACCCACTTGGAAGGTTTTGGGCCCTGTCTTTGCATTTCTATGGCACAGAAATGCAAAGAGTAGGTACATTTGTTGTGTATCTGCCCACACAACGCTTTTGACATGCCAAGAAATCTCAGTGCAAACCAGGGCACTGGGCAGCAAGGGGCTCAATTAAGTCACTGTTGCGCACAGGTAGGGGCAGGTGAAGTTATTAACGGAAAATTAATATTGCCATTGGTAACTATTAATATTAAAGACATGGATTAATTTATTAATAAATTATTTTATCAAGTTATAAATTACGGGGAACCACCCTGGTATCAGGGTCCAATAACCAACCTTTCTAAAAACAGTCTCAAAATCGTGTTATCCTGGAAGTGTTAATATCCCCAAATATTAGCACTGAGGGGTTAACAGTAAAGGCATTAAAGTCATCTCAGTCAGCTGTTCATGACTTCTGCTAAATTTACTGAAGCTACTATCTAAACACTGGACTCCCAAACAAATCTGTTTTTCTATAACAACATAGAAACAAGACTGCAAGTGTGCTTTTGTGCATGCATGTAGTTCATGTGTGAAGTTCGGTGTAGTAAGATGGCTGCCATGCACCTACACTAATGCTGCGTTCCATTGCAAGTTGGAAGTCAATAATTCCGAGCCGGTATTTCCCACTTCCGATCTAAATTTCTTCCAGGGCATCTGCTTGGGAAAACATGAATGCCCATGGCAAAATCATGGCTTGGGACATTGAGCTCCTTTCCACAATATTTTCATCCGCAATCTTGGGAGAGAGATAGTCACACCTTTGTGATCCACTGCCATACTGACAGCAACACCAAGATTCACAACTCATGTAGTAACTGTCAGATAAATTTATTGCGTAAAACCCAGCATCAAACACTACATACAAGTAAAAATTAATAAAAAGGTAATTCTGCTTACCACTCATTGTGTGTGCCGCCGTATTGCTGTGACATCACTCGGTCTACACGGATCGACATGAGGTTCTAACTTGGAATTCTGACTTGAATAGCCATTCCATTGCACTTTTCTGAGTTAGGGCTCATTTTTCCCCAATTCTGAGTACAATGGAATGCAGCATAAGCACGGTGACGTCAAGAGATTTCAAGATGGCAGCACGCATTGGGAGGTGCAAGACGGTGGCTTGGGTGGTGCTAGGCTAATCAAACAATTTGGTGTACCATACAGGAATATGGTACAAACAGGGATAGTCCGTGGATCAATGAATGAAGCAGGCACGACCAAACATGGGAACAAATGAGACGAGAATAATCCGGAAACTAAAGAGAAAAGGTGACAAACTTAAATAGTGACACATAACGAGGAAACACGTGACAGTTGCTGTGGTTGTGACCAGCTGTGCGGAGCACCGAGTGACAGGACCACACCTACAAACACACAGATGACAACAGATAGAGTGAACCCAGAACTACAACAAAACTGAGTATAAAAACTAATAAACACAGAGTCAGTGAAAAATAACTAAAGTTGAACTCAAGAAACGCTAAGGAATAACATAAAGGAATCGTGGCAAATAAACTAACGCAGAACTCAAAAATGGCTAAAGTATGAAACAAAGGTAAGGTGACTAAAAACTACAACATTCAACACTGAGGATACGGACATGGGGTGGAACACAACAAAGGGCCCTTAGGCAAGGTCCTTAATCCCCAAGTTGCTCCCGGTGTGCAGTTGAGCACCTTGCGTGGCAGCACGCTGACGTTAGAGTCAGTGTATGTGTGAATGGGTAAATGTGAGGCATCAATGTAAAGTGCTTTGAGCATCTGCTTCAGATTGAAAAACCCTATATAAATGTAGTCCATTTACCATGCAAATGTACAGCCAGTGCATTCATAGTGCCGGTCCAAAGCCCAAATAAATGAGTAGGGTTGCGTCAAGAAGGGCATCCAACATAAATTTTGCCAAACCAAACATGCAGATCATAAATCGAATTTCCAAACCGGATCGGTCGAGGTTCGGCTTAATGATGAACAACTACTATTGTCCAACAGGGAGCCAGTGGAAATTGGACTACCACGACGGTGTAGTGGTATGTAGATGTCGGATCCTGCCGTCAGAAGAAGGCAGGGGCGGAACCTACTCCCAGGCATCAGACAGGGACTGACTGGTGGCGGTGGGATGGAGGAGGTACCGTCCAGGTCATGAAGTACAAGCAGCAAAGAAGTGAGTTGGAACTGACTTTTTTTTTTTAAAATAACTTGCATGTTTCCTATTGGTTGTGAGTTGGTAACTGAAAGGGGGAACAGCCGCTTCCTATTAGAGATTACAAATGTTATTGATGAGGTGAATCTGAATGAAAGCTTAGAAATCTGAGTCTTCCTGGCAGAACTTAACGCTACGCTCCATTTTTCAAAGAGCGCATGGTCAGGCCTTTTGTTCAAAACCACATGGCCTGTGATCCCAACAGTCACCGATTTAGTCATGAGCATGTTGTGGGAAATAACATAAAATCAACCAATCAGAATGGCACCTGACATTGTCTTTAAGACACAAGTGCATACAAGTGCTCCCGGCATTGCTATTGGAGGGTGCTTTCAATGGTGAGAGGTTTTCTGGTGAGGACAGAATCAGCAGGCAAAAGAGAAGGGTAGTGACCACCATGAGTGTCAGATTAACACCTGTTGCATCCACTACGACTTGTGACGATTGTTCACTGACCTCCTTGCATGCTACACATATAAGGTGTAGCTGTTTCAGCTGGCCTTTGAGAGGAGTATGTTAATACTAAAGCCACGGTTTTCAGGAACTCTTTTAATCGATGTAATTTTATGCTGAAACTTAACCCGGTCTGGAGCATTTTAAGTTCAGACTTGCATGTTAAAACCAGATCAAAGAATCAATTTGTGTTGTATCATATTTGCCAGGGACTGGATATGTCCCTGGGAAAGTCTACTCCAAGGTACTGGAAAAGAGGGTCCAGCCGATTGTCGAACCTCAGATTAAAGAGGAACAATGGACCAGCTCTTTTCTCTTGCAGGCATCCTAGAGGGGTCCTGGGAATATGACCTGCCAGTCCACATGTGTTTTGTGGATCTGGAGAAGGTCCCCAGGGATGTCCTGTGGGAGGTGCTGCAGGAGTATGGGGTGAGGGGGCCACTTCTCAGGGCCATCCGATCCCTATATGCCCAAAGCGAGAGCTGTGTACGGGTACTCAGCAGTAAGTCGGACTTGTTTCCGTTGGGCATTGGCATCCACCAGGGCTGTCCCTTGTCTCCAATCCTGTTCGTGATTTTTATGGACAGGATTTCAAGGCGCAGCCGTGGTGAGGAGGGGTTGCAGGTCGGTGACCGGAAGATCACATCGC
>OMMV01225675.1:0-10583 GCA_900302635.1 Chatrabus melanurus | reverse complement strand
GCATCGTTAAAGCACATCCTATTTTCCCTGACAAGCACTTACAGGGGCAACTTTGTCCAAAAAGCACAGGCAACTTCAATTGTGTTCATAGATATCCACCCATCCAGGAACACTGAGCTGCCTGACATCTGTGCATATTTGAGCTGACCGTCGTGCCAGTTGTGAAGGATAAGAGCAGTCCTGAGATTTACCAAAGTGATTGTGCCATTGACAGACAGGACTTACCATCTGTGTGTGTCTGTGTTTGCTCTGCTTTTAAACTGCATGTTTGCTGACTCTGTACGGGTCAAACCCAACACTTGGAGAGGGCCTCTGTGATTGCTCCATAAATGAGCCAAAAGCTGTTGGCTATGAAAAGTATTCCCTGAACCAGAAGCTTCCTGTGTTATTCACAGTATCACAGTGGAAACTCCTCGTTTTCTCTCTTGTTCAATCAAATTAAAATAGGTTGAAACAGTCAATCTATAGGATGTTTACTGGAGATTACAGAGCTACAAATGAGCCTGGGCATGTTCAATTTCCTTGAATGTTTCAGGACATTGTCACTTTGGATTGAGCAGGGCTGCAAGAATGCATGACTTTTCAATAAAGATAAGTTGTGGAACAATGTATGTTCCAGAAATGCATGGACTGCAATTCTGTAGCACCTTTCCATCTGAGAACAGATGGTCAAAGCACTTTAAGGTGGGTTGTATTTGACCTACATGCAGATGCGGGAAATACTGGTGCAAGGCTGGGCACTGGGCGCAAAATGGTTGGATTTACCACATTCATTAGGCATGGATGTGGGAACTGTCCTTCCATTTAAACTCTGGACTGCGACAGGCACAGAACGATGTAGTATTGAGATAGCAAATGCAAGTGAGAGGATTTCTGGCGAGTTAACTGATTAGTGCCAACCTATCAGAGTGCACAGTGGACAGCAGCCACCAAAGCTCCCTGAGGTGAAGTAGTGCAGCAGAAAGGTGAAGTTTTGCATTTTTCCATGAGTGTTTACTATTATTTCATATAATGGTTGTTTTTAATTCACTTTTGTTGCGTATTTCACGCATATAATGTTGCCTGTCTCTGAAAGAGAGAGTGTGTCATGGACACACGTTTTGGTGTTTTGGTTTGCTCTCCACGTTATTCTCCCTCTCTTTCTCTCTGGTCTCTGGCTCCCTCTTGTGTCCTCTTTCTGAACTATCCCTCTTGTTTCCTCAGCTGTCACCAATTGTCATCATTGCATGTGTGTCCAATCAGTAACTCCACAGCTGATCCCAGTAGTCATTTTCTGTCATAGTATATTAGTGTCTTCTTCTGTTATGTTCTTTGCTGGATTGTGAAGTGTTTTCCTCATGTTTCCAGTGTTTCATGAGAAGTTCCACATTCCTGCCTTCTTGTTATAGTCTTTTGCTGACGTCCTGTGTTCCTGAATTTTTGCCTGCTGTTGTGGACTGATAATCTGGTATAAAAACCTCTTGTTGCTGAACTCTGCCTGACTTTGGATAACCTTCTGCTGCCTCCTTCTGAAAAACTAGAGGGTCCACCACTCATTCTGTATGATCCACAAAGTACTCTGTACTTCCCGGCAAGTTCTCTGCCACTGATATCTGGTGGTGTTGGAAGATGGGTTGCTTAGGGTTGCCCAGTGTAGTTTGTGGATGTTCTTCAGCAACTTATGGATGGTGTCTGAGTTGTCATCAAAGCAATCTTGATGATTTTTGCTCTTGTAGCCAATGGTTTGGGCTGCTGTCTCAAAGAGAACTGAGCTGATAGAGGTCCACTTTTGATCCATGGTGTTTTCTGCACTCAGGGAGAATTCCATTTCCCCCAGTTTCTCAGCCAGTGAGCTACAGAACTTATTTCTTGTGTTAGTGTTTTCAAGGAAGGTGCAGGTAGTAGTCTTGGTAGTGGTGTATTCTTAATGGCGAGTCCCCCGGGATGTTGTCCATCTGGGGGGGGGGTTACCTTCCAGAAGAAGGTGAAGGCCATCCCTTTCTCTGTTGGAGAGCCTACATCAGTGAGCCTGGTCTCACTCAAAGTAGTAATGTCAGTGTTGTAACGACTCAGCTCAGTCTCAACCAGGGCTGTATGTAATCCCTGCAATTAATCTGCGGTTCATATGTGTCGAACCGTGACGGGCGGACTGTACAGCTCACAGATCAACAATGGTCCATTTCACCATTACTTATGAGGTTGAAGATGATACTGTAACAATGTAACATTACATTGTATTGTTTGCAATATGACATTTATTGTAATGTGCATGTGTGTTTTAATGCAACATAGTCAAGGGTGGAGAAGAAGATGAAAAACAATTTAAAAAAAGCTTTTGGACACGAACTGTAGAACTGCAGGCTCTGTTGGACAAATAAAGAAAAAAGAAAAATGCATTAAACAACTCCATTGCATGAAAAAGAATAATTTGTCTCCATGCACAAAAGTAAAAAACAAAAAAACAGATGAGACAACTTTCATGTTTGGCCATTCAGAAGACCCTTTTGTTTCATGAGGCTCTGGTGGAGGACATCCAAAACAAATACAAAGAAGCAGAAGGGAAGAGGGAATGAAATTATTTCAAAAGTAATAATAGGAAAAATTCTGAAAAAGTACAGGCTGCAACGCTTGGATCAAGATTCATTGGGCTTTTTATGGAAGTATGAGAAGAATGGGTAGGTTAACTACACCTACCAGCGGAAGCAAAACAACAGGGTTACAGATAGCTTGATAAGCAGAGTACACACACAAACACACGCACACACATAGACATAGCATTCACACACATGCATGAACATTCTTAAGTGCTAATTCCTGTTAACCAATGTTTATTCCTGTTAATTTTTTTGTAAAAATAATTGAATAAATAAAGATAAACCATATTTTTTGATTATGTTTGGTCCATCATTTATCCAAGTCTTTCACAAATTACATGATTTAAAAAATATTTATAAATTTGAGGTTTTGGTTTAGGTAAAAAATTGCTTTGCATTTTGAAAAATACAAAAATGTGTATTGTGATTTTTAGTCTCAAATATCAATTATTTTAACATGAAGCCATCCATTTCCTTAAAAACTTTCTTGAGGAGAGAAACAAAGGAACTAGTTAGCATGCGTTTAAAATGACATAGGTTTACATAACAGGACGGTGAAAACTGCAACCATCTTCTACTTAGAATCCTTGTAAAAAATGAAATAAATTTGCATGACGCTGGACCAATACGCATTTTGAGTAGCTAAGTGTTGAAAAAAAAAAGTTTAACTTGGAAGAGTTACAACAAGCAAATAGCAGCCATTCAGCAGAATGGCCTGTGTCTCCTTTGGATGATATTTTGACTATTTAAAGCCCCTCCAGTTGTTAGGCTATGTATCAGTCTCCAGTTAAATAGGCTGTTTATTCCACACTGAGAACAGACTGGGACTTTTGTCATCTAATGTAAAACATTAGCAATATCCTGAGTCAACAGTCCCCTCCTCCGTTTGTTTGGATATCACATTTCCTTGGCAACTGATATATTGTCATTGACTCACTGAATCCCAGTGGAAGGTAAAAGTAGCGTACTTCCTTGCAAATTGGTTAACCATAACCATAAGAGGCCACCAGCAGAGGCTGAAAGCTAGTTTGAACCATAAATAAGAGTTACAGGAGAGGAAAGCCCTCAGAGGCGGGAGGCATCAGATAAAGGAAGTCGACCCACGGCGGTCACGTCTCTGAAAGTCAATATCAGCATCACCAACACATTTTATTGCTGAAAATTCCCCTTTCTTTTTTTACAGGTTCCAGAAGCACAGAACATTTGACTGTTGCATGCTTGAGGCTTAAACACGGCTTCAGCAGCTGTGGCCACTGAATCATTTGTAGCAATAATCTACCAAGAGAAAATGAGAGCCGAGCACTTCACTAAACAGGAATGCACAGTGTAATGTTGTCACTTGGTTTCCAGTGAAGGCCGAGGGTGGTGATGATTGGGAATATTTTCATTACAGATGAGGTAGTGATTTTGAGAAAATGGGTCTTGGTTTACAAGGTTCAGTTGTTTATCCAACAATTTTTCTTGCATAATCACCCTGGCAACTGTTGTACCACATGAGTTTGTGGTGTGATATATTTTGTGTGAAGATTTTGGTGAAATGAATCCCAACATCATTACCGGTAATCAGAAGCAATCATGTAACTTCTCCTAAGCGATCCAAGAACAGCAGTACAATCCATTTACCTTTGGATTAAATATTCTTTCATTCTAATTTAGACATCACATCCATTTAAGCCCAGAGTTCTCCTTTAATGAAAGTTTAGCATTCAAGCTGTATTTTACTGCAGTCACATTAGATGCTGGCAATGCTAAACTGACCTCTGTGGTACAGAGAAATGAAAAGGTTTAGTGATGTCACGAGCACTTACAGGACTTACTTGGCTATTAAAATGTCCAATGTAAAGTTGCATTATTCAGTAAAATCATTATCTGACAGCCTGATGTTACCCATTAATACATTTTTACAGAATACATTTTTGTGAAGACAAATAAGGTCAACAAAGTGTGGTCAAATAAGCATGGAAAGCCCCTGTAGGGATTGGACTAGGCTAGCTAGCAGGCTAGCGCAGCGCCCAGACAACATTTAACAATTTGGTACAATTAGCTAATTGGTTCTGTCTGCATTTACAATTTTACAGTAAAGTCATCCCATTAATTAAAAGTAATAATTAGTTGCAGTGCTACTTGGTTTTGAATCATTAATCCAATGTCATTCATGAGACACTGAAATATTCAGCTTCTTCCACTTCCTATTGCGGGCTGCTTGTGTTTGGAACCTATCCCAGAATCCACTGGGTGAGAGGTAGGGCACACTCAGAGCCACCGAGCAAGACAGAGTCACGTAATCTGTGTCACTCTGATGGCCTTTATTTATTTATTTATTTTTACTTGTTTTAACAGCAATGGCAGATTGTGCAGCCCCCAATAATTCCCAGAAGTTAGCAGCAAGTAGAGTTGCAGGAGAAAGGACCATTTCTGATGTACTTGTGAAGAGTGAGACATTTAAAGATCAAGATTGTACATTATCAGTATATGACCTGCCCCCTACGCACTTGGTGGAACTATCTGAAGCCTACATAAACCGCTTGACCATCAAGCATTTTGAACTTCTGTTGAGGCGATGGTGACTAGTCAATATTCCGAAGGCCCATTGGTCCGAAGGCCCATTGGTCTGAAAAATTGTTAAAAATAACCCTAACCTGCAAAAAACTTTCTATAGAATTTTCAAAGAAATTTAGGACCCTTGTTATATAGAAAATTGTTCTATAGAAAATAGTATTATAGAAAACTTTGAAAGTCATTTCTATAGAACATTATTCTATAGAAATCATGGTTTTCCAGAGTGCTCGATGTATTTGTACAGAAGACTTCCCTACAGAAAATCAAGTTGCAATTATGAGAAAATTCAAGAAAGTTGGCGATTGTTATGCCAATGCCCCATTCCACTTTGCATGACCTTCATGCACTTTTGAAATTTTCCAATATATGTATCATAATGTGCATTTTTCTTATATTCCTACCATGACAGTTAAACACAAAATTAAAAAATGACAAGTGTTCGAGAAACTAATTCAAAAGATGACTTTATTTACAACCATTGTGATACTGTGCACACACACACATATATACAAAGTTCTTAGCCTGTGGACATCCCCAGTTCTTTTCTTTTTTCCAGCTTTTGGCAAATATTTAGCTTGATGCCAATCTTTTTTTTCCCACATCCTTTTCGTCTGCTCCAGGATGTAGCCTCCTCACGAAATCTGAAAGTAAAAATAACATGCATCAGCTACGTATTTGGAAATCTGATCAATTTATTTAAGTTGATTTTTACTTTCCCTGGATTGTGCAGGTGTCACTGCAATAATTATCTTTTGTCTGTATATATATGTCACTCTTGGCACCTTTGGGGAAAATTACCAGTATATACAAAATTAATAAGGTTTGACTGTCTAAACTCATATGTTCAACAAAAAAAAAAAACTCCTTTGCACTGGGTTTATATATGTAACATAAATGGAAATTGAAGTTTAATAAATTTTACATATCCAACCAGCCTGATTTCTATGTGGGCATGTTCTGACAGTAAATTAAATTATTTAATGAAATATGTAAATTTTATGATAATTTCAATCTTCCACTGCTTACACAGGAATCACATAGTCATGTTTTATGAAAGATCACAAGAGCATTTCTGTGACAGCCATGTGTGATCAAACTGGTTGGATACAAGGAAAACAAACAAGAACGGGTCAACTGGTTAATTCAAAAAATAAATATTCCTTGGAACTTAATAATCAACTTTAGATGGCCATTTCAGGTTATCTTTCAACTATGAAGTAAAAATATTAATTACTGGTGGTAAAATAATTGCATATATTTTTCCATGTGTCACAGTAATTAATTTTTAAAGATTTAAGTGTTAGGCAAAAAATAAGCAAACTCCAGTTTGTGCAAATTAGAGAGATTGTATTAAGAAAAAGCTAGCATTTGTAATAATGAAGGAAACTGTATGTCTTTTCTGTAAAAACACCGAGCATGTTCACTCACCAGTGACAGCAGACACCCTGTTCTTGTCCAGCTTTGGTTTGACTGTGGTGTCCTTAAAGGCGTTGGATTTTTTGCCAGTCAGACTGCTGCTCGAGAGCTCTTCTCAGGTGAAGACCACTTCACAAGCCATGTAAGTGGTCTTCTTTAAGTCTTTATTGTTGACTATTTGAAGGTTTTGGGCATTCACAGACACACCATAACCAAGGTCAACCTGGAAAGAGATTGAAGATATAATTTTAACACTGCATTGTAGTGAGATGTTAGTGAATTTCTTAAAACTGTCTTGTTCTAAGTTATAGCTTATGATGTCCGATTTACAGTAAGTTGTAAAACGATACGTTCACCACATGTGCTTTTTGCGATTTCTCATTTTTTTTAAAATTCAAGACTTTTGTGTGACAATTTCTGTTGATGCTGTTTAATTTTTGCACTCTTTCAGTGTTCGAAACTTTAGCAATTAACTTCTGTCGCAAATAGCACAACAGTTTCATGCATGTATAAGAAACATGTTTGTATACTACAAGATCATTAGGTATATCCATTAAGTTACCCAATAATAATTCACCAGAATAATCACCTATTTGGTCACGTGACTGCATGTCAATATATCACTACATGCATCTCAGTCTCTTCTTTTATCCGTGTTACATTTCATGATATTTTGATTTGTGGCAAGCATATATACCTGGCCATCCTCACTGACATCATAATAAAACACCCGTCGTGTATGACTTTGGAGGGCCGTTAAACCCGGATAAGGCTTCTGGCATTTGGATGTCGTGACTGGTGTTGGTGCCCTTGGAGTCCCTTCCGCACAGTTTATGGTTGGTGTCAAGGGCTCGGCGGGCACTGTAGCCCTAACTGAAGGAGCTGGCGAAGGTCCCGTCAGTGTGGCCTTTCCTCTTAGGTGAGCATGGTGTAAGCCAGTATTTAACTCCCATCAGGACAGTATTTGGACGCCAATGTGTCCATTTTAGATAACAGCTCTGGTAGCCCTTGAAGAGAACAACAGATTTTACAAAATAAGATCATTAATTCAGCACAGAGTATGTCATTCAAAGTCAGCAGCTATCATCCACCGAAGATTATCCACATCTTAACTTCAGCATTCAGTTTCAATTATATGACCTAAATATTATGCAAATGTTAACATTAATGTGCGCCTGTATACCATTATTTTGGCTCTATAGTCCCAATTTCCAATGGTAACTTCTTATTGGTACTGAAATTTTGGTAATTTTGTGTGTGTGATATTACAAGCAGCTATACTCACCAGGTATTATCCTCAATGTATTTCTCAGAGATTCATTCTCCTGTCGCAGCTCCAAAACATCTTTCCCGAGAGCTTCCAGCTCGCTGACAGGAGACACTGGCTGTGTCCTTCGAGTTTCCCCCTAAAAAAGTCAATTTCCCTGTTATTTATGTCCTTTGTTACCAAAAGTCCTGTTCTCTTTGTATGTATAATGGCACATACAGTAGGTTGTACTTGAATGAAATGAGGAATGGAATTTTACACTGCGCAGGATTCAGAAGATAGAAACTATAAAGTGGCAGCCATGCTGGGTGAAATAGATACGTGACAAAAGGATTAATATGCAAAGTTATACTGAAGTCCATCCAGTTATCACTTTAAATGAGGACCCACCCTGTGGCTTTGGCCTCCTTAAAAATCATTCACTACCCATAGTTACCCTTACAGAAGACAGCCGGTCTTTCAGCTGTGTCCTGGCATCGCCACACATCAGATTCTGAGCCATCTTCTTTCTTTTGTTCTGAAAATCTAAAGAATATCAACAAAATATTCAGGATACACTGGGATTAAAAACCACGTAATGCTTTGTCTCAGTCCCCCCACCACAGCATGCACACACACACACACACACACACACACACACACACACACACACACACACACGCGCACCCCCAAACATGTAACATAAATGTCTTCTTTTTCGCAGGCCTTAATTCTGATTTGAGGCAATATGACCTATACTTCTACCTACATGTAGACCACTCACCATAAATTGGTTTCCAGATATTTCATAATATCACAATTTCAACTCCAACTGTTTTGTACCAAAGCCTATTCGACCCAAAGCTTTTCATAGTGTTTCTTTGAATAAAAACAGCATTTACCCACAAAGCATAAATGGATACATCAATTTATATTTTTCCAGTGTATATAAATGAATTATAAACATCACGTTTCTTTCAATAAAAACAGCAATTTCCTGCATAGCACTAAGCATAAGTGGATATCAACATTATTATTTATCCAAATTAATCAATTACATGCTTCATGTGGAAACAATCTGTTACATGATGCTGGATCTTGTACAATCTTTAGCAATTTCTCTTCCTGTCTACATGTATAATTTTTCTTTTCCATTTTTAGGCTCCGTCATATGACACCGAAGAAGATTTTCAGGACAATCTACCAGACATACCAAATGCAGATGTGCCTGTACAAGAGGGCTCTGACATCACCAAAGAACAAGCCATAGTGACGCTTATATCATATGTCTTGCGGCACCATGTAACAGGTGCAGCAGATGAAGGTTTGCTTGAAATTATGGATATCATTGCTCAGGGGCAGACTGGGACTAAAAAACGGCCCTGGACTTTCTCCCAAATAGGCCCACCACCTGGACGTGTACAAACAGCCACAAGCAGGGTTCTCCTGATACATCCCTATCTTACAATAATATACCACATATAGCCATAGCCACACATAGCGCCCGCTGCTGTTGTTGGCTGTTACAGTCGCTCGATCTGATTACTTAAAGGGCTGTCACACAGTGACGTATAGCAGAAAGATATGCCGATGGTAGTGCTGTACATTGAAACAAGTTAGGGGTACAAAACGCATAAGTAGTAGTCGATGACGGACGGATAAATTTTTTTTATTTTGGATGTCCACCTGTCCACAGCTGGTTTGTGGGACTTCTTCATGTTCTTGGGCGGTGTGGAGAAAAAGGACGTGGAGCTTTTGGTGCTGTACACTCGAAGGTATGTACGTCACGTGACTGTCTGAAAGCTGCACGCTGGGCAGATGTTGGGCAATCATTGATTCCTTTATATAGAAGTGATCTGTATCCGTTCAATTTGTGATGTATACGATAGCTATATGTGTCCCAGGGTTCTTGCTAGGGAAAAATGACAATGAGACTGGTGTGTCGGTTCAGTGAGCTGATTGGGTGTAGTTGCTTTTTGTTTATTTTAAATTCACAATCTTTTTTAATTTATAGATAGACATATTTATAACGCACTCATCCTATTTAGTTACCATAGTACCCACTGCACATCTCTTGCACTGTGCAGGAGGACCTGGACATGCATGAAATGAATGTTTGAATTAAGTATTTTTTTAGGTCATACATTTCTTTCTTGCACGAACAATATTGAATAATGACCATATTATTTCTATTCAATAACTGATGGAACATGCAGTACTTAATAAAACTTTATAGATCATCCTCAATGTGTGTTTTGTTAATAGTCAATTTTATTTCTATTTTCACAATTATAAAGTTCAATCTGTCACGGTCCTGTCCTGTGCCTCCCCCTAATGGTTTTGGTTAAGTTTTGTTTTAGTGTCACAGTTCTGTCCTGTCCTGTGCCTCCCCCTAGTGGTTTTGTTTTTCAGAGATTTGTCTCCCTCCTGTGTCACTACCCAGCTGTGTCTCATTTTGTTAATCACTCCTCTTGTGTATTTAAGCCCCAGTGTTTGTCCACGTCCCTTGCTGGATTGTCGTGTTTTGAACCGCTCTCTATGCCCATTCCTTGTGTTCCCTACGTGGTTTTTTCTAGTGTATTTTCTTGTGAGTTTATAGTGTTTGATTACTGGTTAACGGACCCCTTTTGTATTCCTCTGGACTTCGAGTTTTGCCTCTTCCCTCACGGACACTGCCGCCTGATTGGACTGCTCTCTTGTGTACCGACCTTCGCCTGTCTACCGGTAATTCAATAAAACTGTGTTTTTTCTCCTAAATACATCTCTGATCTCTGCGTTGGGGTATCACC
>OMMV01225674.1:0-15013 GCA_900302635.1 Chatrabus melanurus | reverse complement strand
AGCAATTTTTGTATACCCTTGGCAGAGGGAGCAAAAACAACATCGTCAGCGTACATCAAGTGATTTATAGTTACAACGGCACAACAACAACCAATAGGAAGCTGGTTGAGTTTTAAGCTGAGATCATTCATATAGAAATTAAACAAAACGGGAGAAAGAATGCCACCTTGTCTCACTCCATTAGAGACTGAGAAACTAGAGGATAATACAGTGCCCCACCTTACAAAATATGGATTACAATACCAAAACGCTATAAGCCGAAGTAAATAAACAGGAGTACCGACTTTTTGTAACTTTAGTAGCAGAGTATTGTGGTCTACGCGATCAATTGCCTTCGTAACATCCAAGAAAGCAACATACATTAAAGAACGATGAGCACAATAAAATCGTATAAACTCTTTCAGAGCAAACACACACATATCTGTTCCATGTCTGTTTTTGAAACCAAACTGATTAGCACAGGATACCAGGTAGGGTTCAATTCTTGTAGCCATTAGGGAATCAATAAGTTTGGCAATTATCATGGATAGACATATAGGCTTATAATTATTCTTATCACAAATACGCTTATTTTTGTCTTTTACTATTGGTACAATGACAGAACTCATGATATCTTTAGGCAGAAACCCATGATTGAATGTAGATGTTCCTACAATTGATAACAATACTGGTAATTTATCACCAGCATATTTTAAGTGCTCTGCTGAAATACCATCCAGGCCACATGCCTTACCATTAGACATATTACAAATAATATCACAGATTTCAATCAACCTCACAGAGGTATTGTTTGTGGGAATGTAAGTACAATGAGAAACACTGCAAAGAAAATCAGTGCACACATACAAAAAGGTAACAAAATAAATATTTGTTTGTTACTCCAACACAAAGTGTTGAGGCCTCTTTTATACTCTGACACACGATTGAAGTATCCAATTGAGTATGCACAGGTGCAACATCAGTGACACTAATCGGTAATCAGGGCATTACATTTTGAAGGCCAGTGTTTCTACGTAGACAAGGTGTGCTAAATGATGCAATTTGTGTTCAGAGATTTGCACAGCTGTGATTTAGAATGATATTTGAGTGAGACCAATGGAATTTTGCTTAGAGTTTTGCAGTTTGGAGTCATGTTGTTGATACATGAGCTTCAGGTTTTCAGAATTGTGTGCATAGTTCAATTTTTTTATGTGTATACAATGGGGACAAACTGTAATAAATAAATAATTAATGTAGGCCAGGATTAGCGAGGAAAGAAGGTATAGTTTGGGTTTTGAGACATTGGTTGTATCGGTATTAGCATTAATATCACTTTTTTCTGTTATGCTATTTCTTAGATTTTTCATTACAACTACATGTGATTGAATGGGAAGTATATTGTTGAAATGAGAGGCAAGCAGAGGACTCAAAATGCAGAGACCACTCGGGGAATAAAAGTTAAAAGATTTAGTTTGCAAGGCTTTGTCAAAGCTGCAGGTTTGGAGTTGAAATTGGAGACGAGTTGGCGGAGTGTTGTGGTAGGTAGTTGTTTGGGAAATGGCATGTGCACGTGAGACAGCAAGTGATAAACAGAGCATTCCGTGGGGTAATAGAGTCTTCCACTGGGAGAAAAAGCCCCGTGCACAAAAGAGATTCTGGAGCACAAGAAAATAAAAAAATTAAAACAGGACGAAACACGCCTGGAAACTTACAAAACCAGGCGCAGTGCCACGCAAGTTGACTGACAAAACTGGTGATGCGTGGATGAATTACCAGGGTTGATGTACTGCAGGCCAGTGAGGAGATGTGATACAGGTGTGCAGGCTGAACACATGCCCCTCGAAGAACTCAACACGCCCACATGCAAGAAACTCAGCCTGCATAGTGGTCACAGCAAGTCCAAAACACACAAAGCCAACAATGACTGTGTCACCACAGTATAAGCAGATATTATAAGTATTATATAGTGATTCTGTAAGGGCTTTCAAAATAATTTAAAGCTACTGTGTGTAGGATTTAGGGGTGTTTCTTAGCAGAAATTGAATATAGCATTCATAACCATCTGTTCATTCGTGTATAATCGATGTGTTTTCATGAGCTTAGAATGAGCCCTTCATATCTACAAGGGAGCGGGCCCCCTCATGGAGGCCACTTTGTTGCACTGACATGTTGAGACAGTAGCCCAAAGGCGACATACCGTCTTTTGCATTTTTCAGCACAGCTGGAAAACTGAAGAAAAAAAGAAAAGAAATCAATGGTTTCTCACCTATACACTGTCTACTGGTTGCTGTTGCGAGTTTGAGAACCCTCATATTTGTGAAATGGAGGGTCATGCATATTGCTTATCACTAGAGAAGGGAAGGGGGCACGAATCCCAATCGCCAAAGGAGCGAAAATGTCAAGGGAGACAAAATCATGACCGGCGACGGCATCATGCAATCTGCAACCTCCCCACTAGATGACACTAAATCCTTCACACTGTAGCTTTAATCATTTAAATTCTTGAATACAAACCAATAGAGGTGATGAAGATGATTGTGAGAGGGAAGGCAAAACAAGCTGAAGCTTCAACTGACACAATTGATTCATATGGTATATTCAATTTCAATTGAAGAATGTTTTTTAAAGTATGAAAATAAACTTGCTTGCCTCTCGTTCCAACAAAATCGACTTGTTTTTGTCAAATTGTCTTTAAATATACAAACTTGACTGTGCCATTTTTCTTGATGTATACTGCATATAGAGACATCAAGAAAGATGGATGTAGTTTTCGTGTTGATGTTTGCAGAATTTTCAGTTTGCATTTCATAAGATGATAATGTTGGATCTTCCCAACACAGAGTGAGAAGAAGATGACCAGTGAGACACCGCCTACCAACTCTATGGCACTTCTCAACCCCCAAATGGCCCTGACAGAGAGCAGAAATGCTTCAACACAACAACTCTCCATCAGTGTGTGAGCTAAATTAATGCTTTAATATTTATAATGGCCTGGTAATAAAGGATTATAAGCACATCATATGAATGGAAAAAATTAATCTCACCCAATTGCTTAATCTGGATAAACATCAGTAACTCCTGTGCACCTCCTCAGGTGTGCTGTCCTATACTCCTATAAGCCACGCCAGCCAGAGGAGCTGGAGCTGAAGAAAGGCGAGATGGTGGGAGTGTACAGCAAGTTCAAAGAAGGCTGGCTGCGTGGGCTGTCCCTCAGGACAGGCAAAGTGGGCATTCTGCCCAGCAACTACATCACGCCTGTGCTCAGGTGAAAGGATGTGATCCTTGACTGCAGAATGTGGGAGTTAATGACATTTAGGTTTAGATAGTAATTTGCATTTACAGCAGAAAGACATGCGCCATGCACATATTTCATTATTTATGCATTAGAAATATAAAGCTCCATAGCTGATCTGATGTTTGTCTATATTACTAAATTCAGTTTTATTCAATTCAGTGTGTTTATATAGCACCAAATCATCACATAAGTCACCTTAAAGTATTATACACAAGTAAGGTGTGTAGACCTTACCCCATGAGCAAGCACATTGGCAACAGTGGTAAAGGCACAGTCACACCTAGGCGTTTGGGCCAACGTAGACAAAGTTACTTGCACACGACGGTGTCCACTTGCCACCATTAGCATCCGTTAGCTGGTCCGGCGTACCACGGCGACCGTGTCCAAAAATTTTCAACATGTTTAAAATTCCTCGCCGGTTGCCGACGTACCTCTGGCTACATTGGAGACCTGTTAAGAAAGTTAATCTCTGCTACGACCAAGTTCCCTCCGCTAGCCTCCGTTAGCATCCGCTAGCCGCCGTTAGCATCCACTAGCCGAGGTTACTGGTGCGATCGTCCACACTGACTAATGTTTGGGTGCTGTGTCGCCCTGCCTGCTCAGAATCACTGGACAGTGGTGTGTCGAACCCCTCTCGCACACGTTGTCATGTTGGCAAAGGTCCCGTTTGTTCTAATGCCGTGCGCTGGCTAATGCCCGTGAGAGAGTTAGCAATTGGGTTAACCAGAAAAACAGGCTGAGGGTCAAAGCACATTTTCTCAGCATACCAGGCGACAAATCCAAAAGACGGCAGACAAGGCTCAAGAAACACGGGAAAGCAGTGTGGGTCAGCAACTGGGAATCAAACACAAAAACAGAACGGGAGAGAGCAAGCATAAGAGCAAGACAATCTGGCACTGGAGTGAAGGGCTGTGCCGGATAAATAGTGCGTGACTTGATTAGCGGGAAATGAGCGTGCACGTTAAACTGGAAACCCCAGTGCCCGTGAGACAGGAAGTAAAGCCAATGGAATGCACAAGGAACAATCTACCAGAATAAAAGCACGGGCGGAAACAGCAGGAGGAGGGTTCACTAGTACTTACAAAGAATAAAATACATAAGAAACAACACTGAAAAAACTGCAACCAGAGATCAGAAAACAAACACAAGAAATGTGAAAACCGTGAACCGTGACAAAAACTCCCTCAGCGTGTTTTGTTATTTTACAGGAAGACACCTCAAGCAGACCAGACTCAGTGGAGTGGCCGTCTGCTACGGTCATTCTGTCAAGACAGAACGGAAGGCACAAAACAAGATTGACAGAGCATGCAGTAAATTATAACAGCAAAATTGCAACTGAGACAACAAAATATCGCTCATTGGGCACAATGTTAGAATAATGCAATTGAATACACGGCAACAAGGTGTACATTAGAGTCCCAGACAGCAATGGGCCTTATGCAAGAACATTTTCATAAACTTCTCTCAGATTTCTCTTGCCTTTTTTAAACCAATCAGCTCCTACAAACGTGCCAGATTCAGGAAGCACTCATATACTCTAGATTATTGTGCAAATAACGTGTGTAAACATTGAATACCACTTGTGTGCAAGCCCGGGGCGTGTTCACCCGAATAGTGGATTAGCATAAATAACATACCAGAATATCATATACTGCTATGCTCCCTGCCCGTAAGTGTCAAAAGTGTCGAATCAGGACACGAGTTCGGAGAGTGACATCCTGCTATTGAGTTCCACAAAAAAAGTCTATAATTTTTACCAGTGGAATTAAGGGACCTGATAAAGTCAGTGATTGGGTAAAAAATAACGAGTAGTTTTAATGCCGTTTCATTTAACCCGAGAGGGGCGGACTTGGTTGCTAACATAAAGCAATTTGGTTCGACATGTAAATGGATTAAAAAAAACACCCATCTTGCCACAGCATAGTGACAGAGGACTACCATGATACGACGGGACGTATGTCTCATAAGTAGTTTTGCGGTGTGAGATGTTCATATTAATTTGTGGTGTGGTGGGGGTCACCAAGAGCGCCTGATTGGAACCTTTCCCATCCACATGGGAAGGATCAGATGACAGCCTGTCCACACCCACGCACCTCCCAGAAGCAAAAGGTTGGGTTAACGTTTCCCACACCGGTCTGATGAAGCATCTCACTCATTCAGATAGGAGATACCAAGACGTTCACACCAACTGGACCTCCCAGTGGTACCCAAGACATGTCGCTACCCATATAACCAAGAGCTTGAAGGGCAGCATCCAAGGGGGTAAGGTAGTAAGGGCAGTCCAGGGCGGCAATTCAACTTTGGTCCTGCAGACAGCCAGGGAGCAGGTCCACTGGGCATCAGCTTCGACAGAAAAACATAACTGAGTCAATAGCAAGAACGGCAACAGCATTTCAACATCAATTTCATATCTATGTCACATCCTTGTTGGCAGGAGAGTCCTATGCTAAACTTATATTACCCAAAAATTTGAGTTTGATGAAACGAAATCCTTCCCTGTGGGTGATGTGATTGATAAAAGTGACAGACAAGCTCACGATGCACGACAGCTATGTTAGAGAGAACGTGTGGAAACGGGGTCCCACAAGATCTGGTCTCCAGAATCAGTGATTACTGAGATCTGAGTCGTGGGTGAATTTTGTGGTTTTTGTCCATTACCATGGTAATGCATCAGTTTCTGACCAAGTGCTCCATTAAAGCATGATGATACCTGAATCTAGATCATACGACCAGAGGTTCCTTAATCCAACACACACACACACACAGGAATATATGTACTACTTTTTTTTATTTTTCAAGTTTTGAGTTCATCTTTCTATTTGTCAGGTCTGTAAATTAGTCAGATTAGTACCATAGTAACATAGGTTCTTCAGTTTATGCAAACGTGTCTCATTGCCTCATTGCAGAACCTCGGCCCGACTCGTGGAAACCAAAACAGCTTCTTCATCCTCACAGCACAGCGCAGTAGCTGCAAAGAAACACACAACTTCCAAAAATCCCGCTGTGGTCCTTGCTCTTGATAGGGTAAACACAGATGGAACGATTTACTCAACAGAACAGGTTTCAGTGCCAAATGGAGTACAGCATGCAGTGTCATCTGCTGGTGCTGGAAAGCCATCCTTGTACGGAGGTTCACAAGGCTGGGACACCGTGAGGCGCATCTTTAACCCACGTAGAAGTGAGAGTCAGTCACATGCAACATCTTTTGTACGTTAGAATTTTTAGCGGGTTTTCAAATAATGTCTGATTCTTATGGGGTTTTTGTTTGCTTGTTTGTTTTTGTGTAGGCTCAAACCAATTCAGTCATCCTTCTAATATGCACGCCCCCAACAACTCGCAGCCCTTTGCACATGTCAAGGCTTCCGGATACTCGCCTGCTTTACAGAGAAAGAAGAAAAGTAACATCCTGTCCATCCCTAGCAGAACTCTGGGCTGGATGACTGAGCCTGCAGCGCCCTCTGCTGCTGCTTTATTCAAGGACAGGGGGTTCACTGCAACACAAGAGACACATTTTGTGTATGACAGCCAGCCAGTCAGTGGCCCTCAGTCAATTCTAGTCAAACCGGACTCACACAAAAGCAGCACAGACAAGGTAGTACTGTGATTTCTTGCCTGAAATAACGTGCTGTTTTTGTATGATTGTTTCAGAGTATATAATTATATAATTTCTGTGATTACATTCTGCATGTCTCTAACAGTAAATATGTGACTTTCTTAGCCTGCAAAGTCAGTGCGATTTGTCACGGAGGACGACTCCCCTCCTTCTAGACTTCGGACTTCCTCCTGGTCTTCAGGAAGTCAGGCTCCCTATAACGGTCGCCTCGGCCCCCTGCCGTTAGAAGTGTGGGCCCCATCTCTCACCCTGGGAAGAGACGGACCGGGGATCATTCTCAAAGAAGGAAAGGCTCCTATTCTCAGGAAAAACCTAGAAACAGCCATCTCAGATCTGAATTCTAACCTTCAAAAGCCACTTTTGTCACAATCCTCTTTACCAGCTGTGTCAGCTCAGTTCAGCCCCAGCAGGTACGCGGCTCTGTCTCCAAAATAAAGAGCAGAGAGTTATCAACAAGCAGACGGTGTGAATAACTCGACAGTAACCTCTAGCTTTCTTTTTCCTTCTTCTTTTTTTTCCAGACACCGAGTGACCATGACACATTTAGCACAGACAGACTCGGAGCTCAGTCTGCTGCAAGGAGAGCTCGTCCTAGTCCACAGACCTCGACCTGACGGACGGGTTCTGGTTACTCAAGAGAGTAGCGGCCAGACAGGCTTATTCCACAGCAGTATTCTTCAAGCCCTCGAGAGGCTCAGTTGACTGTGTTGTAATAAAGCACTAGTGTATATTTATATAGCCTGCGTGATCAAATTACCAAAAACCTGACTGACCTGAACAGCGAAAGCCTGTAAGGGTGTTCTGATCCAAAGGTATACTGCCAAATGACAATCCTTCGAAGGAGGTGTGTTTTTCTCCAGAGAGTGACCTCATAAGAGAGTGTTGTGTAAACCTGAAGAAATATAGTTTGTGTCCATCTATGTATGCACGTTTGTTACACATGTACTATTATAATATTTTGCACAAAAATACACCAGACGACTTCCCTCTTTGATGTCCATGTTACACACATTGGTTAGTGCCTTTGTCAAAGCCTGTGAAGAAACAAAGTGTATTAAGAGAAATTTATTTAAATATCTGCACATGCTTATGAGGCAAAAAATGAACTTACATAAAATTTGCGGTTTGACGTTCTACGTCAGACCTGCACTAAACAAGAGCAATAATTACCCTAGCCTGTGTTGCCGAGCCCAACGGCGAACTTGTCTGAGGTCTTAGGAGGTGACCTGGTGTATCAAGTTTCATCATGATACAAAGTATTTGTCAAGATATTGCGTACACAAGATTTCAGACTCTGTCCCCTTGTGGCCACAGTTAGAATTAAAACAAGTCCAACGTCGAACTTGTCCAAGGTCTTAGTGAAGCGACCTTGTGTACCAAGTTTCACCTTGATACATGAAGCCTTTGTCATGATATCATCATCACAGACACATGCACAGACAGACGCACACACGGAGTCAGGAAGTTCCTCGGCTTATCTTATGCGACAGTTTAAAAAATAAACAAATGATTTGAGCTACAGTGCCATAATGGAGGTATTTTATTAAACTAATTCAGTACTTGCAAGTGAAAATATCAACCGTACTAATTAGCAGTAAAATGTATACATGGATCAAAATGTAACGGTAAGGCTGTTTTGTATAAAATAAAACAAACTTCCAAGGACAATCGTATTGGAATATGTTAATTGATGTGAAATAGAGAGCCACGGTTTGCAGTTCTATACACCTGCGCGATATGTTTCAAATTTTCCACCTGCCAGGGAGGTTATGTTTTATATATTGGCTGTTTTGTTTGCAGAATATTCAAAATCCAATTAATTCACTTTAATGTGGAACATGGTAAGAGGCTGGGTATGAGCTGTAAATGCTGCTACACAACAACATAATAGGAAGAGCCATGAGTTATTTTATTTATTTAGTAATGCAAGTTGTGTCATTACAACTAATCATAAAACTTTGTGGAAGAATTTCTTCTCTAGAATAGAAGGTAGAGCAAGTAGATCAGTGGAATAGGAGTTGGGCTACCAATATCTACACCCGAGTTCCATTCCCAGTCTTACTACCTGTGTCCTTGAACAAAATGCTTCATCTACAATGTCGATTCTACATTGTCCCAGTCCACCCAACTGTAAACCTGCAATGGACTGGCGTGCCCTCCAGGGGGAATTGTGGACTCTCATCCGCTTCAAGCTATGGAATCCGGGGATAAGCACTGGCACCACTGGGCCTCAGCGCCTATATAAGACGTTAAATTTTAGGTTGTAGCTACATAAATGTGAGTAGGCCATGCCCGCAGATAGACATTCATATGATTAGCAAACTGAAGTCAATAAAATATGGAGGAAACTAAGCAGGACAACATACAGTTGTGGTCAGAGATTTGCATACACTCATGGACATGAATGTCATGACAATATTGGACTTCCAGTGACTTCTTTAAACTTGTTTTTTCTGAGGCAGAATGATTGTACAACATACATCTATAATAGAAAAAAAACAAGAATTGGTGCACAACTTGTAACTTTCGGCTTATGAAATCAACACAGTCAAAATTATACATACAGAGTCAAAAATCTATACAACTAACTAATATTCAGCTGAATTTCCCTGAGCAAGTTTCAGAGTGACCAGAGGCTTATGGTAGTCATCAACAAGCTTCGAACAGAATTTTGGTTGGGTAGAATTCAGATAAATGTCTTGGTTTCCTGGTGGGAACCTGACCAATAAGCACAGCGCCAGATATTTGTAATAGGGTTGAGGTCAGGAGTTTGGGAAAACATTCCAAAAGCTTAATGTTGGCTTGCTTTATCCTTTCCATAACCAGCTTTGTTGGGTGTTCGGGATCATTGTGCTGTTGGAGCACTCAATAATATCCGAGTTTCAAGCTGATACTTTGAGATTTAGTTGAAGAATTCCGAGGTAGTCCTTCTTCTGCATTATTCCATCCACTTTGAGAAATGTGCCAGTTCCACAGGAAGTAAAACAGCCCCAGCACATGATGCTACCACTGCCATGTTTAACATGTAAATGTATGCTGGAACTTAAAAAACCACTGGTATAAAACAATATGATGCAATGGCTTGTATTGTTAGCAGCTGGGATAATGCGCATTGTTGAATAGTAGCGGCCCAGTATGGTAATTATACAAATAATGAATGTTAATGAGTGCAATGGGAAGAATATTTTCATTCAGTGAAAGATGGAATGTTCCATTCAACGAGGTGTCAGTTGAGTTGAATGGAACATTCCATCTTTCACTAAATGACAATATTCTTTCCATTGCACAAATTAAAAACATTATTTGTTTTATATAATGCCTACAGTTGTGGTCATAAGTTTACATACACTCATCATGGGCATGAATGTTTCAGAAAGTTTTAGACAGGGCGGCACAGTGGCTTGGTGGTTAGCACTGTTGCCTCGCAGCTGGAAGGTCCCGGGTTCGCTTCCGACCTGGTCCTTTCTGTGTGCAGTTTGCATGTTCTCCCTGTGTTTGTGTGGGTTCCCTACTGCTTCGTCCTACTTCCAAAAATATGCAGGTTAGGTGAATTGGTGACTCTAAATTGACCGTGAGTGTGTTTGTCTGTCTATGTGGCCCTGTGATGGACTGGAGGCATGTCCAGGGTGTACCCCGCCTCTCGCCCATTGACCGGTGGGATAGCCTCCAGCACCCTCCGTGACCCTTAATTGGAGTAAGCAGATATAGAGAATGAATGAATGATAGTTTCAGACAACAGCAGACCTATCATTTATAGCATCAAGAATTTTCTTTTATTTCATTAGAGAAAAGGGATTATGAGGGAGGCTTTATTCCCTGGTTCATATTCCAAAACAGAAGGTGGTGGTAATGCTTTTAAAACGCTGTTTGCCACTGCACAGTGTTGCCAGATTGGGGTGCTTTTTATTATTATTATATGAGGAACAATTTCATTGGGCAAACAGATATTGTAGGATGTCCCATGTAATGGACAGACCACCTAGTGGTACTGCACTGGGAACCCGACCCCGTTTTTGTCTGTCCGTCTGTCTGTTATGATGTCCCGCCAAGTGACCTTTCTGTCATATCTCAGCAACCATGTAAGATAGAGACTTGATGTTAAGTTCATATGAAAGTTCTTGGGAAGGGCTTTCATGATATGTTCATTTGGCTGCTATGGTAACCATGGTTGCTCGGGAATAATTCTTTCTTGAATATCTCAGCAACCACTTAAGATAGAGACTTGATGTTAAGTTCATATGAAAGGGCTTTGGAAGGGCTTTTATTCCATGTTGACATGGTTGCTAAGGTAAACAATGGTTGCTAGGGAAATATCTCAGGAACTACTTATGATAGACACTTGATGTTTAGCTCATATGAAAGTTATTGACTAAGTAATAAAAAAAGGATTGTTTTGTTTCTGTGAAAAAGGCGAATTCATGATTCTTCCAGCCTGGGGCATCCCACCTGCGGGGCTTTACGCACTGCTTCTAGTTTGGTCTACTTTTGTCAACACTGGTGGGTTGTTTTTTTTTTGACAGCACTCTTTGTATCTGTGGGTATTGTGTTTGTCTATTAATGTGGCTATAAGGATGGTTGGTATATCAACATGCCAACAGATGGTACCTTTGCACTGTGTATGTCCTGTTTTGGCATCACCACCAACTATTTTATCTTTCTGTGGATACTGTAGCAGAAAGGCAAACGTTTTTATGGAAACTGTTTGCAAAATAATTAGACATCTCTTTATTTTTTGACACAAACACGTTTTTGAAAGATCTAGAACTTTTTTTTTTTTTTGCATAATAATATTATGTAATACACTCACCGGTCACTTTATTAGGTACACCTGTTCAATTGCTTGTTAACACAAATAGCTAATCAGCCAATCACATGGCAGCAACTCAATGCATTTAAGCATCTAGACTGGTGAAGTTCCAAATTTTGGGCAAATGCTTTTATATAGGAGATCTTTAGAATGGCTATGCCGATGAATTGGTTGACGATACACTTATGGTGACCACGAAACACTAATATGAAGTCATATATTACCTTTCTATTGATCACATGACCTTTTGACCTTGGGTGACCTTGAAAGGTCAAACTCAAGGTCATAAGGTCATGAACACAAACAGTTCAGAGCCAATATGGATTAAACATGGTGGAAGGGTTGTGCGTTAGTCAAGGAAAAAGTGCTTCAGTGTTACGCAGAAATGATCAAATGTCAAGGCCACACAGAATCATATATTTGTCGTCGTGGCTATCCCTCGGGATTCGAGGATGATGATCCCCTAATCTTTGGTGATCTGGTGGACCCTGAGATGGCACAAGAGTCCCAGTCTTGTTGCACACTGCTTCTGAAATTCTCAGGACGTCCTATCCAAAAAAGGTGTATCCTCCCTGCTCCTCCCTCAGTTGTCCTCTCCCTGCTCTTCGGGTTTCACTCAAGGCAACGATGTCAAATTCGAATTTCTGAAGCTCGTGAGCTACCAGAGCAGTTCGTCTCTCTGGTCGGTCTGAGGTTGTATTGTCCATCAAAGTTCACACATTCCACGTGCCGAATTTCAACACTTTTTTTACCGCTGAGGTGGTGACCCTCTGGATGCGATAATCCACAGGTGGAGGTGAAGCAGACTATGTTTAGGGCACCTTTTCCAGCCCCCTCCCTGTTCAGGGTGAGCAGAGCGCATCCTAAATAGGCCTGCTCAGTCGTAGATGCAGCCGCCGGAAAACCCTCCTGCTTCATCCAAGGATTTGACAACTGAATCACACATCTGCCACTTCTGTGCCGGGTCTGAGCTAAGGGCTTCTAGACTCACAATCCTGGCCCTGCCACTCGTTGCCGATCGCCGAAAGACTTTGTAGGAGTGCAGCGCAGCAGTCTGTATCCGATTTGATTTGGAGAAGCATGTACGTGAATTCGTTTAACGTGGGGATGTCGTTGCACGCTGACAAACACATGGTCCTTGACAGCTCTTCAACCAGGTTCAATGGCAGAGAGTCCCCAACGATTGGGGTTCGAAGATCTGCTGCAGCCATCTTCCGCTTTCACAGCCGTTGGGTGTCCCGATGGATTCCACCTCTTCCGCCCGATCCACTGTTGAGGACTTACTTCACCAGACCCCCTTTTGCTGCCGTGTTTTCAGGGTTCCTACTGAGCCTTCACAGCTACTGTAGCGGCCTGGGATCCGAGGATCCCACCGTACTTTGCCACCCATAAGGCAGTCCCTTACTTGATCCGTTGGCCATGTGCCATGATGGGGACATGGCACCTGGAATCATATATTATGATACAGCTGAATCACAAAGAATTGATTTGCACGACTCTTTGTCAAGTATTTTTTTAAATTATTATTGTTTGTTTGTGGGTGTGTTTTAATTGGGTTTTTAAAGACCGAATAAGCGTGAAACCGTGACTCTAATCTGGCAACAATAAAATACTGTTATTTTGCCGAGATGCTCTACTGCGCATGCGTACAGTGATAGACTCCTCTTGACAACAAGCTATCATATATGAATTTCTTCAGAAAACACAAATGAACGAAACCTTGCGAAGATTTATACAAATACTTTAATCGCCTTTCTGTGGTCTCACTATGCCGGTAAGTCTCTAAGCCTGTTTGCTTATATTTATTTTGTTTGCAGAAGGGATCCTCCCTTCCAACCCCACCGATGTGATGCTAACCGGTAGCAATCGTTAGCATACGATGTAGCTAAGACTGTTATCTGCTTATGCGTCTGTGAAATGGAACTCTGCTGGACAAGACAAATTTTACAGGTCACCACAGCTTCGTCAACGGGATATGGTATGAACGTGGGACTTTGACGGGAATTGCTGTTGTCCGTCTGTGGTGCTAGCCTAACATTAGCCTAGCGTTTCGCCTGCCTAGCAACCGACAGCTGTCGTTCAAGGAAATTGCCAGCTTCTTTAAAAAAAAAAAATGTTTAGAGTTGCTTCTTTGTGTAATTTAACCACTGTGTCACTGTGAATTGCAGGATTTTATTCTCAGCCCTTGTTAGACTTTCATGTCGCTGTTACTGCTGTTTTCAGAGCAATAAGCTTGACAAACCCGACAAGGTGGACGTCTGTGATAATGTGAAGGTGGTGGTAAGATGTCGTCCCCTCAACCAGAAAGAGAAGATGATGGGTCACAGGCAGGCCGTCATTGTGGATGAGATTCGTGGGACCATAACGGTAAACAAGCTGGAGACTCCCCAGGAGCCTCCAAAGACCTTCACCTTCGACACCGTGTTTGGACCAGACAGCAAACAGCTGGACGTGTACAATCTCACAGCCCGGCCCATCATTGACTCGGTGCTCGAAGGTTACAATGGTAAGTTTTATACAACCCCAAATGAGGGGGGAAAAAAGGTGCGACAATATGGAAAATGCAAATAAAACAAATCTTTACATTTACTTTAACTTCTATTTCATTGCACACACTATGAATCCAAAATGTTTCATGTTTTCTGTGGTCACCTTCATTTCATTTGTTAGTATACATCCATTCTTGCATTTCAGGCCTGCAACACATTCCAAAAAAGTTGGGACATGGGCAATTTATTTGAAACATAAGTACTAAATCATCACTTTTACAGCCACTTGTCTTGAGACAAGTCAGGGGATGGATACATGAACATTTCCAAGTCACTGAATATGTCTTGGACTTCATTTACATCATTCATGAAGAAATACAAACGGCATGGTACTGTATGGTTAATCTGTGTCAAGTAGGCAGTTCTCAAAAATTGAGTGACCATGCTGGAAGGAGACGAGTGAGGGAAGCCACCAAGACACCCATGACTGCTCTGAAAGAATTACAGGCTTCTGTGGATGTGAGTGGAGAAACTGGGAATGGTTGCAACATTTACCTGTTGCATCTCTGTTCACAGCTTCATGGTGGAGTGGAGTAGAGAGGGATTGTATAAAAAAAGAAAACGGATCAAATCTAAGCTCTGGTTTCCCATGTGCATTCTGGCAAACTGCAGCTGGAATTTCACATGCTCTTTTGAAGAAAATCCTCCTCTATCCCACTTCATCATGAAGCTGTATAACTGGTGATGCAACAGACAAAAGTTGCACTATGCACAGTTTCTCCAACCACAACCACAGACGCCTATAACTCCTTCAGACTTGTCTGGGTGTC
>OMMV01225668.1:0-15016 GCA_900302635.1 Chatrabus melanurus | reverse complement strand
AAAGCTAATCTGCTAAAAAAAAAAGAAAAAAAGGTTAGCTTTGCTAATTAGCTGTTATCTGATTAGCTAAGTGTGCCCACCACTGTTTGTCAGATACCAGCTAAGGATTCGCTCATGAATTACTAATCTTTTGATGTTCCAAACACCGACTTGTGTTAGAAGGAGTGTTCCTGAAAGGCGACTGTGAAGCTGACGGCTGTACGGCTGCTTCCTACAGCTGAGGCCACATCAGCAGCGGGTCACTATAAGCTGCTCGTAAATCAGCAAACAGTTTGATATTTCCTGTGTGAGCATGTCATTCAATATAATGAATGTTTTCCGAAAAGAACATATCACCAGGATCCTATATCCATTCCTGTTTTATCTATCAAATACAACAACCAATTTGACAGACAATAAAAAGCAAATTATCATTTGCAAAGGTTGAGTCCAACCAGTTTTGTTCAGTCTGTGTTGCCTCAGAACTTCACATCATAATTGTTGTAAATTTTGTACAGTTTGAAAATGTGTTGGTCGTCTTGTTTCATGAGCGCTATTTATTATTATTATTGCCATGTGTCTTTGAAAAAGATGTAAAAGAGAGAGCACTGAATTTATTCATTTATGCCTTCTGTGTAATGGTATGAACTGTGTACAGTCAAATCTATATGAGGAAAATAAAGCGGAATTGTCTTTGGGTTACCTTTGGGTGCAAGTCTCCTTGAAGGGGTCATATTATGCAGTTTTTCGGTGAGTTAATGGAAGTCACCAGAGGCCTCATTTATAAATGCTGTGTACACACAGAAAACATATTTTCCCATGCATGAGTTGGAATTTATAAAGGAGGAACGTGCGGTGAGAATGTGTGCACATCACACATCCTTCAAACAATACGTACACACGTTTTTCAGAGCAAATCAAGCCTGATGCGATGAACTGGAAATTAAAATATAAAGCCAGACATAATATAACTTAAAACAAAGAGGCCAATATCACAGAACTTACATTTCTTTTTGTCATGAAAACATTTCTGGTCACGCACAAACACATACATTAATATGTATAATTTACCATTCACACTGCACTGTAAATAATTGTGTACCAAATTTGATCAGCCCTCTTATTTATTTATTTTGTGAGTTGATTGCCTCCATTATTTTTCATATTTAGTAGCTTTTATTTTGTTTGTGATTCCAAAACTGAGACCACCAAATGAAACATATTTCCTTTTCTCCACCTCTGAGAGGACTGTGTCAAAGTCACATTCAGTGTAATTGCACTTCTGCATTTTTTCATTTCATTTCTATGTTCTCCGCTATGTGACAGAAAGGTCCTTCTTTTGAGTGACAGGCGCAGAAATGTTTTATATGCAAATGATTATTTGAAGGTGTGTCTATGTCCATTCATGGTTAAAGATGGGCGTGGACAGCAGGCCCGTGCATGTACATACACTTCTACGACCACTGGGATTTATAAAGGAGAACCATGCATATATACGGCTTTATAACTGGTGAAAATCATATGTATGCACATTTCTGCCTTTGTACGTGCACACAGTATTAGACTTAATTTTACACCGAGTTTTTTATATATAAAAAAACACACTGTCTAAAAACAGAGATGGTAAAGTTTGCAGCCAAAAATACTCCACATAGCAAAATCCTCAGTGTTAATTCAACTCGCACAGTGTTAAAATGAACACTTTTCCGGAGTTTATAAAAATCTTTCTTTCTGTTTCTGAGTTAAAGTTGCACTTTTGATCATGTTAAAATATTAACTGTTTAATAGTGCTAACCTTTTGAAACTTGCAGTGTTACTTTACAACATATGAAAGTGTTTTTTCGACAGTACAGATATGACTTAAACGCTGTTCGGATTTAATTATGTAATTGTTTCTACATTGTTTATTGGAATGCTACAGAGGTTTCAGGCAGGATTTGAAGTGACAACCTCATGGTTATGAGGTGACAACAGTGACATAGCCCCACCACTGAAAACTCACACCGAGGGCCCTATCTTCCACCCGGTGCAAAGCAGCACACAGTACAGCGCAGGTGTCATTGCTACTTTCCAAGTCTTGCAGTTGTCACTTTCAACAACTAAATAGCAAGTGTGCATGCTGTCATCTGTACTCCCATGGGTGTGTTGGTTTTAAAATGAGGTGATCAGGCGCAGTGCTGGTGCATTGCTGTTGCTAGGCAGCAGAAAGCGATTGCACCATAGACCACCAAAAACCTGGTCGAAAGTCGAACACAGAGTTTTCCTGCTACTTATATGGCATAATATACACAGCTTACACAGGTGGGGCCGTAACGCACAGCCACTCTGCGTGTACACACAACAAAACTTAATTGAAAACAATTAAAGGAGATAAAAGTAAACACTAATGACAAAATACAAAACTTCACCTCACTGCTTCACCTCAGGGAGCTTTGGTGGCTGCTCTCCGTCTGCGTGCTTTCATGCATAGCATGCACATCCGTTAACTTTCACCTTTCCATTCAGTCTGCTGTCAGAATAGCTGCGCACCAGGTTCCAGTGCACCCTGGCTCTTAAAATCAATGATAAATGACAACCTGATTGGTTCATGTTACGTCCAAAACACACCCACGACTAAGTAAGAGCCTAAATACAGCCCCTTTGCAACCTGCACCTTATTTTGCGATCACATTACGCACCCTGTAAATAACAAAGTGGAGTTGGACATGCCCCAAATGCACATGCGCTATGCGCTTTAGACGGTGCACCATAGATCATCAAGATAGGGCCCCATATGTAATATGAACTAATTTTTCTCATTTTTCACTCAATTCATGGACAGAGTTAAAATTTCGCCTTCAAAAAGTTAAAATACACTTGTAGAGAGTTCAATCAACTCTGAAAACCAACTCAAGCACAATGCAAGGTTTAATAAGAAGTTAATATCTGAGATTTTGACTACATATGCAAGTGATGCTTTCAAAAAAAGGGCCAATTTTCAGCTCTCTAAGGAACAACCTATTTTAGTGTGCCTGTTCTAAATAGAAAGGGGCTCCTGATTACCACTCCCCAACTGTGGGAGTTTGAGAATGTTTAACGTGAAATCCTCCGCTCATATTGAATTGGAAAACGTAGATAAAAACACATTTGGCTCAATACGTCCCGTTTAATAGACTGACCTCCATCACCACTGGCTGCACTGATGAATGTGAGCTTTTCAGATGAACTCTGTTGTCAATATGTAAAAGAAGAATATCTCCTGTAGGCCTTTTTATTATTTTGCCTTATCGAAACGCTCTCAGAGACAGTTAACCCGTAAATTCATTTACCCATTGAGAGCATTTACCACACACTTAGGCCTCTATTGAATTGTGGAGATCCATTTAGTACCACCAACAGACAGTGGTCAGTCAGTTAACAGTGATTGATGCTGCTTTCCTCTCTTGCTGCCTGGGCGGGGGTGACAGGAAAGATGCATGAAGAGAAAGAAGATAGAAAGAGGAAAAAATAAAATAAAAGGAGTAAACAGCTGCCACGCTGGCTGTTGGCATCACTGATCCGCTCTGTGCTTAAGAGACGCAGCAGCAGATTTTTGCACACTTAAATCTTTCTGTAATCCTCGTGCTGTTAACTAATGGTAGACTGCTTTGTGAAATATAGCCAAATATGCTTTGTGGTCAGGCAAAGAGGGAATATGGCCCATATGCAGGCACTTATCCTTGATGGCAATATGTCAAGCTGCTAAACAGACTGTGTGCTTATAGGGGTCGTATTGTGCAAAACTGATTTGAGCAACATTTTACAGTTTAAAATGTCGTGAAAGTCTCAAAATGTCCTAAAGTTCCACATTTGTACATGAAGAAAATCTGCTATGAGCAAAATTTAGACTGAAACAGCTTGTTTTAGACTTATGTGCTATATGTCACAAAAGTGAATTTGTGAGAAGTGTCATGTTGGCACTTTGAAACAATGCCAGCTGAAAGTAACACAGCAGCATTTTTTCTCAGAGGAGCTTCGAATGGGCAAGTAGATTTTAATGTTTGAACAAACTTTCACAAAACACAACTTCAGGATGAGCAACAATTACTTTATTGGCCTGGATAACAATGCAAATCAGCAATATTTAACTAAATTAGAGGCTGTGGAACTGGAGCCACAAGTATAAGCAGCCAGCAGATGTTTGGAAGTGAAGTCTGGGAGCGTGCACTGGTGCCACATCACCTTATCCACAACACCACGGAGCCGCCACAGGTCCTGGATGGCAACCACCCAGGCAGACAACCAATCCATCCCCACCTCTTGAAAGTAACCATCTATCTGCCGTAGCCAGGTGAAATGTGGGCGTGTCCTTGGCCTTCTCCAGCTGCTGAGGTCCTCAACATTGAGGCACCTGCGTGCTGGATCATGCACAGAGAAATGGGTCGCATGTCCAAAATGTCATCGCTGATGCTCCCTCACAATGCAAGTGATGTTTCAAAGGACGGCCACAAAACACTAACAAAAGGTGAATATGACGACATACTGTATAGTACTGCTAACCTTTAGATTCCTGGTAAGCAGATTTCTATTGTAGTACCAGTAGTGAATTTATGTCAGGCCTTTAAAAGTCTTTGAGCCCTATCTTGACTAGGGATGGGAATTGATAAGATTTTATCGATATTGATACCATTATCAATTCTGCCTATCAGTCCAATTCGTTTTCGATTCCTTTGTCAATTCCTGTATGGAAAAATAAAGGCCTACTGAGGTTTTCAGCATCAATGCAGCCGTTTTCCTGGTTGCTAGACACAGAGTTTGACGTCATGATGTTACATCTGAAATTGAATTGGTGATTTCAATAAGGGCCCAACTCCGTTTTTCGGATGGCCACATTTTTCGATGTCATAATTTTTCTGTTGGTAGATTGTCTTGAAAGTTTGATAGGAATGAAGAGAGCAATTATTTTATCATGTTAAAACCTGTTTACCTTCCAAATATTTCTATCCTGTGAAAACTGGAACATAATTCTTTAAAAAAAAAAATGGAGTTGGGCCCTTATTGAATTCACCAATTCAATTATGACACATGAGCTTGTGTGATGCAGAAAAGAAAAACATGCATGATAAAGTCTGACACATATGGTTTCAATGGATTGAAAAATTTGGAACCGATTCTCAAGTGGAACCGGTTCTCAATTCCCATCCCTAATCTTGACGATCTATGGCTGCAAAGTGCAGGCGTGTCCAGCTCATTCTTGCTATTTACACAGCGCATAATCTGAGTGCAAAATAGGGTGCAAAGGCATTGGATTTATCTTCTTAATTAGTCATGGCTGTGTTTTGGACATAATATAATACAAACCAATCAGAGTGACATCTGTCATCCCCTTTAAGAGCTGGAGTGGCCAGGTGCACAGTGCTCTGCTATTTAGAAAGCAGATTTAAGTGAGAGATTTTCTGGCGAGTTAATGGATCTGTGCCAACCTGTCAGAGCGTGTCAGCAGAGAGCGGCCGCCAATGCTCCCTGAGGTGAAACAATGAAGGTGTAAAGTGAAGTTTTGTACTGTTCCATGAGTGTTTGCTTTTATTTCGTTTCATGGTTGTTTTCAATTCAGTTTCATTGTATATTCAAGCAGGGTATATGTGCATTATGAAACCACTTATGTAAGGTGTGTCTGAATAGAACACCATTTAAATACCACCTATACACTATGCTCAACATTAGACCAGGTTTTTTAACTGCACTTGACCACACCTTATGTTTAGCCCAACATTCCCATGGCTGCATAGTGAGTGCAATTCTACTCACTATTTACACGACGTGGGTGCTGGGCGTGAAAACCACATCTGCGTCAGGTGGAAACTACCAATCACACGTTTGTTGTGATGTGTGCTGCTTTTCGCTGGGTGGAAGATGCGACCACTACTTTTTCCAGTGTGAGCTAAGCCTAGCCTACGCTAACATGATAGAAGTGAATGATTTAAACATGAACAAACCTGTTATTGAATGCTTGCTGTTGACTCCGCGTTCGCCATCATGATGTTGCGTGTTTATGGCACAAAGCTAAATATTTCTGCATTCGTTGAGCAATCTGTCATTGGAAAAGTGAAGGAAATATTTTCTCATCCTTTGTGAAGCTTTTGTGGTGTAAGTAAATAGCTGAGGCACGTGAGTCTTTTGGGGGTCATCCTGAGCAAAATGCCCAGATAACTTCCACCAGCAATATTTGGACTCCTGCTTGCTCTTTGTGACATTTCCGCACACTCTGAGAGAATGCTGTTTGATTATTACTCTGGAAATAATAAAAATTAAAATATGCTTTCCAGACAGTATTCCATATCAGAAGCTCAAGTAGCTTTTGTTAAGCCCAAGCACATGATATGACATCACAATCAACATGGCTGCATACATAGTGAATGGTAAGAACTCTTAAGGCCCTATCTTCCAGCTGGAGTAAAGGAGCGTACAGCACAGTGTTCGGATCATTGGTCGTGTAGAACCGATGCAGTTATGATTTTCATACCTAGTGCCCACGTCCTTGAAATCACAACTCCACTAGCCCTCATTGGTGCAGCCATGGACATGCTGGTCTAAAAATGAGGTGTGGTCAGGAGTAGTAGAGGTGGATTACTATCATGTGGAAGCATAAACTTATTGTGCCATAGACCAGCAAATACCTGGTCTAAAGTTGAGTGAGTTTTTCTAAATGGAGCAATATTTGATACACATTGGGAAAGTGACGATCTAGAGGACAGAGAAGTGGGCTTCGGACCAGAGGCTCCTCGGTTCAATTCCCTTTCAGACCGGAAAATCACTAAGGTCCCTTGGGCAAGGTCCTTAATCCCCAAGTTGGTCCTGGTGTGCAGTTGAGTGTCTTGCATGGCTGCACGCTGACATTAGTGTGTGTATGTGTGTGTGTGCACTTTGAGCATCAGATGGAAAATAAATATAGAAATGCAGTCCATTTACCATTTACTATTTGCCTTACATGGTGGGATCATGACACAGATACACTGCTCATGTATACATAGGGATGTGCATTAGTGCATCAATGCAACTGAAGTGAAAACACAACAAATAATAAAAGTCAAAAACTAAAGAAAAAGTACACTACAATGACACTGGTTCATGCCACATTTATAGGTTTTCTACCTCCCAAGGTTGGCTGGCAGACAGTACCGAGATGGGGCTGACGACGACATTGGCTGTCTCTAGATCAAGTGGCTGAACGGAAGGGATTCAATTTTTCACTGAGTATGTTAAATATGCTTTGAAAGGAAAATGTAGAATGTGATAATACATCATAAAGATGCATAACACCCCATGATTCAATACAGGGAATGATACATAACACTGTAACTGGTTAATTTGGTGTCATGCTCAAAACACACCCATGACTAAATATGTGACTATATCCAACCCCTTTGTGCCCAATGCCTAGTTTGCACTCAAATTTTGCGTCGCCTAAATAGCAATGTGAAGTTGGATGCGCCGCCAATTTTTCTGCTATGCGATGTAGACCATGTACCATTATAATGAAAGAGCTGTTACTCTTTCATTTCTAAAAGCTGCAAAGTGTAATTTCTGCATGAAATGGTTTGAATAATCAAAAATAAGTAGTTTAAATGACTGGTAACTGTATCACCTTTATAGCTATCTAGCGATCTAAAAAAAACAAAAAACCAACAACACTTTCTGAGTTGGGAATCCATACTCTCCAACTTCATGAGCTTCAATGGAAGGAGGTTGTAAATAACGTAAATTTGACCTCCAGCTACTGAGTTCAGATCATAATTGAATGCAGCATAAGACCTTTGTCGGGAGGGAGAGGGGGCGTGGCTTACAGCAGCTCCTTTTCAATCTCGAGCCCTGAAAAATATGTTTTAGGTTGAATCACCTGAGTGTTTGTGAGGTATTTTTAGTTATAAACTTTGCTATCTATTTTTAATAAACCCGGTGACCTTCAGCATGCTGAGAATGTTTATAATATGACCCCTTTAATGTGCCTTTAGCATTGTACTTACACTTGCTGCATTACTGAAAGCTCTCAGGATGCATTGGATTTATAGCCCGTAACTACGGCGTTAGGCTAACTATGTATAGAATTATAATGAAATTACAGCGCACACAGTGTACAGCTGTATGAAACTCATTTGTATGCGGCAACGTGCGGCATTTGTCTGAGAGCGGGCGATCCTAACCCAAACTTAAGTGCTATCGATTCCTTTGTGTTTTTGCTATTCCTGTTGCATTATAAAAACAAAAAGCAAAGCATCAGCCTGGTTGGAGTTTGCACGTTTGCATAAAACGCTTCAAATTGAGCAGGTTTTTATTTAAGCATTGATTGGCCACGCTACAGGCATTAATGGATAGGCTCTAATAGTGCTGCCTTACAAAGATAAAGAGCCACACAGACAGTTAGGATAATTTACACACCACTTACAGCTCTAGTATACAAATAAATCTGCGATAACTCCACCACTGTTGCTTTTGCGAAGATGACAAAAAACAAGCACAAATGCCATTATCATCGATCGCAGGGCTTTTATTATAAACCTCCTGAAGGAAACAGTTTTCTTTTAGCTCGGAAGGGAAAAGGGAATAAATTAACATGCAAAAACAGATAGGATTCGTTTTGGTCTCCCAGTCAATCTCGCGCCGTCGAGACAGGGTATTTTTCTCCCCAAATGACTCCATCCACCCTGCAGTGAACAATGATGTGCAGCATGACAGAGTGAGTCTTAAAGAGCAGCTGGAGTCAAAGAGAGGCTGCTCAATGACACCTTCAAGGTTGTGAGCTCAATGCTGTTTTAATGTGAAACTGGGCCTTTTCCACTCAATAACCATCCAGCTGCACATATCAGATAAATGACAGGTCACCAAAGGAGGGTTCATGACCTCCTGCAGGATACCATGAGAGACATCCAAGTGATGATAATTTGTTTGCTGTATTGATGACCTTGGCCTCCAGTGGTTTAACTACATATTTGTGCAAAACCAACCCTCATGCAGCAACATTAGTGTTCGTCTCTTCTTGGTGTTAGTGGGAAGCTGGTGGGTTATGAGCTGCACAGCTGTGGGTAAATGCACAGTGGAGATAAGGGCGGGGCATGTGTGGGAAAGGCGGGGTTAGGGTTTGCATTAATTGCTGGTCAAAGCAACGACACGGTATTGCTTTTACAGCGGAGAGGTAAAAGATGAGATAGTGAGTATTCAGAATGATGAGAGAGAGAGAAGGAGAGAAAAGGAAGAGGAAGGAACTCTCGTGTTTCAGGCAGACAACTCATGTTTAAGCATATTTATTGCTGCAGCAGAACATAGTTTGAGTTTGGCGTGTAGGCAAATAGTGCAAATTTTGTATTTTGCACCAACAGTTGCACAAAATCATGATGGAGCGGCAGAGAGAAGAATATTCTAAAAAAAGAAGACTTGAAAGTTCACCTGCAGTTTGCCAGAAGGCACATGGGAGACTCAAGCATCGATTTGATCCGTTTCCTTGTATGGAAGTCCTTCTCTGTTCCACACCACTGTGATGCTGTGACTGGTGATGCAACAGACAAAAGCAGCACTATTCCCAATTTCTCCAATCACAGCCAGAGAAGAATGTAACTCCTTCAGAGTTGTTATGAATGTCTTGGTGGCTTCCCTCACTCGTCTCCTTCTTGCACAGTCACTCAGTTTTTTGACTAACTTGGAAATGTTCATGTATTCATCCCTTGACTTGTCTAAAGAAAACTGGCTGTAAAAGTCATGAATTACTTGTGTTATACTAAAGGGTGCTTTTACTTATGCAACCCAATATTTTGGCTTTGATATTTCTATTTAATATCTGTCATGTTGTCGAGATTTGTTTTCAGTTTGAGATTAAAGAGGATAATTTTAGAAATTTTAATATAGAGAAGCCTGAATTCTTTTTTTCTTTCAATATGGCATACAGAAATTAAAATGTGTAAAAGCCCAAGAGTGTGTAGACTTTCTATATCTACTGTATGTACTGGATCTGCTGTTGTGACCCCCAGTGGAGGAAGCCAAAAAAGAAATTGGTTTTATACGTATATACCATATTTACTATTGCAGTAATTACCATCTTACTAATGAACAGCTTTTTAGGAGGCTTGGTGAAAAATTTGGAGTCAGTACCATTACTTTTTTTAGATGAATTCACATAACAAGGGAGGAACACTGACATTTTCAAATAATTTTGTTGAAATTCAGTGGTGGGCCATGCATTTTACACCTAGGCCTTCAGAGCTATCCTACCACAATTAAACACAGTATCACATGATGCAGCATCACAAATAAACATTGCATATATCCCAAATCACTATGTTATAAGAGTAGTGTGGCTCCTTTAGGAGACAGGGTTGTGGGTGTGCATGTATGGAGTGGATGGATGAGCTAGAGAGAGCGAGAGAGAGAGAGAGAGCACTTGCAGGAATAGAAAAAAAGCAAGTAAAAATACATAAAAATCAGTTAAACTTACCAAAGCTGCTCATCACTTGACATCTACCTTTCTTTCTTTCTAAACAGTTCAATAACATGGTTGTTCAGTCCACAGCTGCCTAGTAAATCCACCAACAAATCCATGTCTTCTCCTCCTTCAGTCATTTCCCATTAGAAGACAGAGCTAAGTAAAAATTTGCCAAAAGCAAAAACCACTACACCTAAAATCTAAAAGCCAAGAAAGAGAGTTTAACTGAATTAGAACATGAACTTAAAGGCATTATGTGTTAGCCTTGTTACAGGTAGCTAAAATTTTTTAAATTAACTTTATTCAACAAAAATGACTCTCATCAGTCCACACTGCTGATGTAGCTGCAAGCCAGCTAGCAGGCCACAGCATGTCAAAGAACACGGCCAACACATCAAACTCTAAATCTAACTGGTTAAACATCCGCAACATAGTCCCCATTTGTTCTAACCAGCAGGGGGATTCAGTTGAAATTCTGAAGACCTCACAGAAGATTTTTCACCCGGAGACAACAGGGAAAAAATGTGATTGAATAAAACAAAGCTGTCATCCATATGATCTGGAAGCAGCACAGTTCAAGGAAAGTAGAAATGATTTCAGTCATTGTCTGAACCCACTTACTCCAATTAAGGGGAGAACATGCAAACTCCACACAGAAAGGACCAGGTCGGAAGCAAACCTGCAACCTTCTCACTGTGAGGCAACAGTGCAAACCACTAAGCCACCGTGCCGCCTAGAAATGATTTCATTTCAATAAATAAATGTCCATAAATAATAAATGAATAAATACTTGCTGATTTTTGTAAAATACATGTAACATGAATGGAAATAAATGATCTCACTCTGACAATGTCTAGGTCAACACAGAAGGCCTTGCTGGCTCTGAAGGCCCACAACTGTTCAAATTGTGAATTGGCATATTTTACTAAAACCTACTTCTTAAAATTTAGTGAAAAGGTTGGGTTGAAAATGGAATGAAAATCATTTAATTTGAGGCAAATACGTAAAACTGGGCAGACCCAGGAAATTTTTACAATCCTTTTTCTTAGCATTGTACAAAGGAGTGTTTGGGTCTTGAGCTTGATTTGTTATATAAGGTGTATTGACTCTTGAAATGACTGAATTTCTATCTTGAGAATACTATGTTTACTATATTTCCCTCTGAAACAGTGCAGTAGACGTTGGCAAAACTGGAAATACTCAGCATATCTGTACCTTTAATATGTAACTAAGTACAGTACTCAAGTAAAAGTACTTCATTAAGGACCGACCAATTTCATGCTTGAAAAAGGGGCCTGTGGTTTGGAGAGGGAGATGCAGTGTCAGAACAAAAAAGCTCAGAGGAAAATTGAAGCCCCATAATGGAAGCATAATGGGCTTAGTGTCAGAGTCCTGCAGACAAGCTGGAAGGCAAGCACGACTGCCGTCACCATCTCTTACCTCAAGCCAGTATAACAGGGGTTTAGGAAGCAACAAGGAGCCAACACTCGGCCCCAAACAGGCTTTAGAGATACACCAAAAGCCTAATGGCCGGATGTGTATGGAATTCATAACAATGAGGTGACCACTGCTCGTCTCTTTGTGGGATTGTAGTGCATCATGTCTCAGACTCATGGTGAATACTCAAAAGATTTATTTTAAACTCGTGTAAGACTCTATACATGTTTCCTTTTGAAAATGCATGACAACTGTTAGGGGCTGGACTTTCCAACTGTGATTTATAAAGTATGGTTTGCAGCGTTAAACACTGCAGTGAGCACATATGGTCCCATTCAAGACAGAGTTAAATCGACTCTTTTATATAAATAAGTATTATTATATAATGAATAAATAAACAAATTAATTAAATAAATATATAAAATGTAATTTTATATAATATATAAATAAACTCAACCATAGTGTAAATGAACTGTATTAGTGTTGATTTACCAGTTTAACAGAGTTGACTTAACACTGCAAAAAAGTTGAGTTGTGCAGCAAATCCACATGGTCCCATTCCAAATAGTGTTAAATCAACTCTATGTGGCTGTTTGTCTTTCAGCTGCCCCCATTCGTTTAGGGTCGCCAAAGCGGATCCAGTATAGATTAGCATTTGGCACAAGTTTTACGCCGGAGGCCCCTCCTGATGCAAGTCCAGTTCTACACAGAGAACAACAAACAGCCTTTGGCAGTCTCCCATCTAAGTACCAATCAGGATGTTCTCTGCTTCACTTCTGAGATCTGACAGATCAGGTGCACACAAAGCAGAATGGCTGCATGAAATCAACTCTATCATTATGTAAATTAACTATACAAGCAAAGTACATGCACTGCCTGTAGCTTTTGAATATAAAATTCAAAAACAGTACTTATGTTTTAATATGTTTCAACACCAGAGGGGGCAAATCAAATGTTGGTGAGGTACTGAAGCCCCATTTAGCACAGCTGGTGATTTCTTCTTTTGATACAGACTCCGAACAATGCTTTGAAAAACGGGTGTTGCAAAGGTTCCTAAACATTCCGGAACAGTGTTTTGAGTTTAACCATCACCCATTTGATGTACTGACGAAAAGTTTTGACACCATCCCCAGCCACACATTCTATCCACTCTTTAATTCCAGGTTTACTTTGCTGTTCTGTTGTATATTTTATTTTTCATATTTTCCCCCATAGGCGGCATCATGTTTTCCCCATGGTTGCCAGCTTGTTAGCTAGGCAGAGTGTGTTATATTATTTTTATATTAGGTGGGCAGAGCGCACAACATGTTCAGTGTTCAGGAGGCAGATAAACTACATGCGAGTTCAGCCACAGCTGTTCATAATTTTCGATAATTTATCCACCATCCACTAACCATCCAGCAGGTGGCAGACACGTCTATGTGATATTACATAGGTAAAACAAAGCTGTTCTTTTGATGGATGTGGTGCATCAAAGGTCCCCGTAGGCAACGGGGCAATAGGCTTTGTTCTCATTAAATGTTCTTTTAATATGGCGAGTTACAAGATGATAGCATTTATTGTTTTTGAGTTATTGTCTACACAAGCTGGCTGAGATGGACTAACTCACTCACCCACTCGTCTACATTTTTGTGTGCATATCTTACGGTGTTACCAGTCCAGGGAATTACTGTTGATGACTCTAACAGAGCTGATTTAACACTATTTTGAATTGGACCATATGCAATTGCTGCAGTGTTAATCCTGCAAAATGTACCGTGTCCTTTTGGAAAAATATTGCACGCCCTCGTTTCAAATATTTGTGATCAAGGGAAGCACAGCACATAATCGCACACTTTACATGAGGTATTTTATTTCACCTCATGTAGCGTGGCGTATTTGTTTTTCAATTCACTAGAGACAACAACAGTCAAGACAAAGTGAATCTGAAGTGGTGCCACTACCAATGTCGGGTTGCCCACTGACTTCTGTTGAAGATCCGTGACACAGACTGACACATATTGAGACGTTATCTAATGCCTCATGCCAGGCCGGATTTCCACTTAAGTAAACTGTGGAGGATTTGAGGGGGGATGATGGCAGGGGTGGAGCACGGACATGTTACAGGGCAAAGGATTAAGCTTCGTCTCCGGTTTGCACAAAATGTTGATTTGCATCTTCATGATGCTGTAGTTAAGAACGCCGATCCAGATTTAGTGTATCCTCATCTGATGGTGTGAGCTGAGGCAGAGAGAATAAACTGATCAAGACAAGCGAATAAAGCAGATTTGGACTTTGTGTGTATTTGGTCTGAAGATCTCTGAAATGACAGTTTTTGTTGTTGTTTTTTAAAGAACATTCCTGCAATTGTTGAGTATATATTGTGTCTGAAAATGGGCCAAATGTGTGTGAATGTCAGGTAAAGTTTGATGTAAAACATAGATGAAGTGAGTGTAAGATTAAAAAAAAAAAAAAATTCCATTCAAAGTCCACAGTGGCTGATGGAATCTTTGAAATGGTCACATCCAATGTATGATTTTTCAAATAAAAAATCTCTCAATGACTAGTCACAGAAACCGAAAAGCATACAAATACATACTGAGGTATTCGTACCCCATTGCGATAATACAATTTAAAACTTTAATGTATTTTAAAAGGATTTTCAGGAAAATGTATTTAAGTACTGTTGGAATATATTTTTATTTGGAATATGTTTTTATTATCATGGTTTTCCTTTTACAATGTGTTAGTCTGATGATATTAGGATGTGCTGATGCAATCTGGAGGTGAACAATGTGACTGTGTCTGTAACAATGTATAGATGAGACATGCTAGATGTATTTATCTCCTTATCTGGAGTGAAACAATGTATAGTGCAAAAGTACGATTGGATCACCACGACGATTGGATCAGGAGACTGTTGAGACATGCAGATACAATGGATATAAAACCCGCATTGCCCGGGAGAGGCGGTCTCTCTCTCCTGCTGCAGACTCTGTATCGGTAATCGGTATCGGTGCATTCTGTTCAGTAAAGGGACCCGAAGCTTCGTAACTCTTGCCTCAAGAGTGTTTATTCATTTAAAAAGTCCTTCTGTTCCAAATGTTTAACTATTGATCTCTTTCCAGCAAAAAGAAAACGAACGCGCGGAAGTCTGATTTACGGGCCAATGGGCCGACTTCCAACACTAAT
>OMMV01225666.1:0-13577 GCA_900302635.1 Chatrabus melanurus | reverse complement strand
GATATTTCTAGTATCTATGGTTATGAGATCTAGGAGGCATGTTGCCTTATTAACCCTTTACATGCAAAGTGCTTAAACATATCCTCCAAAAGAGTTCGGGATGAATCCCATGGCTTCATACTGTATATCATCTGTTACGGTTAAAACTGGCTCTTAACTATAGGGCAAATTATATGCTATGCTTATACAAATAAGGCAATCCTTTTATGAAATTTACTTATATGCAATTTTATTTACAGATTTTGCAGAAATGGAAGCATCTCTGACATTGACTGTATGAGAATGGGCCTTTCTTATTATGGTTAGTATTAAAGTATCAAACATGTCGACTGTTCCATTTTGGCTGATGTCAAAAAGGAACATTTTATCTCAAATGTTGAAATAACCGTAGGGTTGAAAAAACAAAATCCGTGTCTCATAAAATAATACACAAAAATATAAAGCCATGACAAAGATGAACAACAATTATAAATGAAGCTTGGCCATTGATATGACAAATCTGGCATAGTATCACTATGCTAATTACAGATAAATTTGTATTCAAATGATTTTAATCATTTTCTTATTGTCAATAAACATAAATAAAGCTAATCACTTAAAATTTTGGCCTCCAGTTTGACAGCTTTAATGCTAACTGTTATCTCCAGGCATATACTTATTTGTGGTTTGCAATGTTATTTGTAAAATCAGCAATAAATTTGAGCTAATTACAACAAATAAATTGTAGGTCTTGACTGTCCCAGCCCTTAATTGATATCACTTATCACATCTTAGCACTATATATTTAACATTTGTGAATTTTTAAATTGAGATTCCTTAACCTTGCAACAATATTCTATTTACCTGTGCAAACACGCTTATGTACAATGTCAATTGAAAAAAGTCACTGCTTCATTCACAGTGTTCAGTTGGAAAGCATCAAAATTTATTTGTTCTTCATGAGACGTTGCTATAAACTATTCAAGTCAGTATAACTATTTGGCAGGCGCTGTTTTACACGATTGATTGTGACAGATTGGCCTTTTAAGGATTACTGCAAAATTGAATCGTGAGAACTGCAATAAATACAGTAGATGACAACATTGATTTCTTATGAGAAGAAGCAGCTTTGAAGTGGTACCTGCCTCTTAATAATCAAACATAATCAAATGCCTCCATTTGGAATATTCTAAATTGCTGAATATCTTCAACACAATGCTCAATATAGCATTATTTTTATTTCCCGTTTCAATATGCCACTTTCAGAAATACATACAATTTTAAAGTGCATCATTCTGCAACATCTATGACAATGTTGAAATCAGCATTTAATTTGTAAAAATGCTATGTACTTTCAAAAAGTGTCAGTTGAAAGTGTGAACCTGTTGGCATCAGTTTCATTGTAATACATTGTCTTATTTACTAAATATGTTGTACACCATTAAAAGCAACTGAAAATAATATTGAACAATCAACTAATTGTTGCCCCGTTTGACATACATGTGCCCCTTTTCAAAACAAACAACAAATTGATGTGTTTGACCAATTATCACTCTTTATTTTAACTATAAGTTAGTCATGGACAACATCTTCTTTCAATGTTCCTCTACCATTAAAAATAAGGTAGCCTTGATAATGATGACAAAACAACAGCTATACATGGTCCTCTGTGTTGACTAATTGGGCCGGACCAAATAGACATGGTGACATGAGTACCTGAAACAATTTTCTGGTATCGCCCGGCCCTGCTCAATTCATTTTTACAGGATTGGTGTTTGATTGATTTTGACAACTTTGATATGGGGTGGGGTGCTGCTCATACCCAGGAGTGCAGATGAGTGGAAAGAGGGCCAGACACACATGCAAGTGAGGTTAGCTTCAGTCCACTCGCTAGCATCCAGTGGGGGGTCAACACCACCAGCCAAGTAGGGGGTGCCCTGACTCCCGGACAGCGGCATGCTCTGCCTTCCAATTAATCCAACTACAAAATGCTATTTTGGATCGTTAGAAGGATTAAAGCTGGTAACCATAAATTTGCTTTAAAGTTGCTTTAAGACAAAGAACGTAAAGTAGACAAAGTCTAGCATACGGATCATGCAGCACAAGATGGCAGACATAATGCTTTTATGTAGAGGAGAGGCAAACAAATATTGACAAAAACAAGACGTCAAGGCAAGATAGTGGATGTAATGCTTTTATGAAGAGAGGAGGCAAACAAATACTGACAAAGACAAGACAACAAGGCAAGATGGCAGGCAAGAAATTCAAACATTCTGAGAGTAAAGAGGAATCAGTGTAATTAGGCCTTACCAATGCGGTCCAGTCGATCAATGGCAACAGTTTCAAAAGCACGACGCATCATTGGGTATTCTTCTAGAACCTCATTGAAATGGTCAACAGAGAGGGAGAAGAGCCGACAGTAGGTGTCTGCACGTACGCTGGCTGTTCGCCTGCCCTTGGTGAGCAGACAGATCTCTGTTGGGCGGACCGAGACAAAAAGACAAATGGAAAACAAGATTAAGTGACCACACTGTAAAATGAGAAATAAAGAAATAGTAGCAGCACTAGAGCATACAAAGGGACATCAAGGACGACACCACTGCAGTAATTATCATACAGATTACCATATAGATGAGTGCAAAGGTGCCAAAAGCAAAGACTAATGAGCAAGTAAAAAATGGGATCTTGGCCTGAAGGCCTTATGTCCCCTGTCACACGGTGGCCGTGCACTGAATGTATGGAAAGTTATTGCTAGTACCATATGTAGTACTGTCATTTTCGGTTTTGTTGCTCTGTGTCCTTGGAAAGTAGTTCAAGGTCAGTCATCATTGAACTCATCCAAAACCTGTATGGGATGCATCTGTGGTACAAATTTGGAGGCAGTGCACTCAACCTATCAAGAGTTATTGCAAGTACTGCGTTTCACCCGGAGGCACACATGGAAAGCATTTCTATGTTCCCCCGCCGGGGTGACGGGGGACAAAAAAGTGAGAACCAATTAGATTAGATAAGCCATCATCTGTGAGCTAATGTTCCCATAATATGAGGTAGTCAATCTTAGAAAGACCTTGGAGAGGACGGTAGCGTCACTGTATAAATCCTGAAATGCAATTCCCTGAAGAAAGGCAAAGGTAATCACAAAGGTCCCCTGATTTGCTCAAATCCTAGCTAGCTATTGTACTGTAGCTTACTTTATGCCAATGACTATCATTGTAGCTAACTGCCAAATATCATCTGAATTCATAAAATTCTGCTCCACAGAATTTTCAGTCAGGTGTAAAACAATGCTGAATAGTTAATTAATTGTTAAATTATTATTGGCCAGCAGTCGTATTAGGTATCATCTTATTTTTACAGAATTCTGTCCACATGTATATAACATGTATATGATTGTTTATCTGCAACATTTTTTTCACTGCATGTTCTGACAATTCTGTCTTGTGCTTTTGTTCTATTTTGTTGGTATGGCCATAGCATATGGTCACCCCGCTGAGTCTGACCTGCTTGTGATTTGATGCTGTATAAATACATTATAATTGAATTGTCTATCCAAAATATTAAATGTTAAAATAACATATTGCTATAATTTGCAGTAAGTTGTAAGACAATATTTAATATTGCACATACACTGCCTTAGTGCAGCAATGATGTTAGTAGCTCATTATAATCTAAATATAAAGCAGCATTCAAGAAATTATCTGATCATTTTATTGGTTTAATTATTTTTAAAATGTAATGGGTAAGATTAGTACATAACTACAGGGTGACGGTTTACTTGCACAAAAATAGTGCTTTCTTTTCATGTCTGGCAATGGTAGGCGATATGTTTGCCATGAAACATTTATACGTGTGACACATAATGCAAAACTCTGTGTCCACTCCACATCAGGTATTTAATGAAGAGGTATCATGTTGTCAACATGCACTGTAGCTGTATAGAAATGTGAGATTAAATAGCATCAGTGCTATACAAACATACTGTATTATTTAATTTTTCATTATCATTATTGTAGCACTACACACTGGGCTGGCACAGTGATCTGCTACGGGTGCGCTTTCTAATCTACTAAATTAGCTGCTGTTACTTCTGCGTCTGCCAGTACAAGTAGAAAGGCTACTTGGATGAAAGTTGGTTCTTATGATGGAGCTCCTGGTTGGTCAGGCTGCTGTAGAAATGGACCATACACTTGGTTGAATTCAAAGCCTTTTTTGAGCACACTTGGTAGAGCAGTACAATAGTGTTGTACATTCCACATCCACATAGTGACAAAGGGCCTTATCTTGACAGTCTATGGGGCATGGTCTGAAACGGAAAGCGCAGGTGCATTTAGGGTGTGTCCGACCACACATTGCTATTTATGTGGCTGAAATTCTCAGTGTGAAATAGGGGGCTGAGTGCAAAGGGGTTGGATAAAATAGCTTCTTTCATCATGGGTGTGTTATGGGCATAACATAAAATCAACTAATCAGAATGGCATTGCCTTTAAGACACAAGTACCCCAAGTGCCTATGCATTGCTATGGAGAGGGTGCACTCAGAAGTGAGAGGTTTTCTGGTGAGGACACAAATCAGCGCACACAACGGCAAAATTACCACAAAAACGCTGGAAGTGTAGTGACCGCTGTGGCGGCTGGATTAATGCCTGGTGCCTCCACTACTACGTGTGAAGATTCACTGACCACTGTGCACGCAACATGTTGCGTCGCAACATGCACATAAGATGCAGCTGTTTTAGCTGGCCTTTGATAGGGACCTCACATGCAAATTCCTGAATAAATGGAAGTACAAGATCTGCAGGTAAACACCAACATCTGTCACCTGCAGCACTTTTTAAGGTAAGATAAAAACTGTTCACTCTCACTCTACCTGGAAATGTGCTGTGGTGCGCTCAGGGACGCAGATGGGTTGAGTGAGTTTTCATTTTCTGTTAAGGTTGGAGTGTGTGATGTGATTAGTGTTTGTAATGTGTTTTTGTTACACATCTTCAAACCATGTTTAATTTCAAACCACCCGATCTCCAGACAGCACCGGCCGTGGCTCGCCAAACAAAGTAAAACTATGGTACAAATCACATTTATTAAAGTTTTGTATTTTCACATTAGTTATCACTTTTATTTCGTTGTTAAGTTTTGATTTAATTCAGTTTCATGGTACTACGAAGCGCTAATGCGCATCCCTGTGCGCAGAGTGTATGCAATGTGTATGTAATTATTGCATCCTTTGAACAGCAGAATCACTTTGCACTGGACCTTAGACCAGATTTTTGCTGGTCTATGGTGCTATCGCTTTCTCCTGCCTCATGATAGCAATCCACCTCCGCTGCATCTGACCACATCGCATTTTTAGACCAATACACCCAGATCAGAGCAAGTCTACTTGATATTTAAAGGAGCTCGGCACTGGATGAGAAACCCACAACTCTGTTTTGTAGAAGTGCACACATGCTTGTGTTGCGCTGTGTGCTTCTTTGCGGCAGGTAGAAGTAGGTGCCCAGAATGGTCCAAGCATTGCAATGTGAACACCGTGGATAAGCTCAGGCTGGACGTTCGAGGTTCTCTACCATACATCCTCAATTAATTCATCTTCTGTTCATCTTCCAGCTCATGTTGTACCTACGTTCACTTGTGCCCAAAGTTACTGAGCAGCTTCTATCATTATTAAATGTCAACGTGTTGTAGGTTGACCTTTTGTACTATGTCATGGGCTGTCATGAAAATGGAGCAAAAGGTGTGTGTGATGTGCAGCACTCTCAAGCTGAGGGTGTGAATAAGGTGTTAGTGCTGTGGAAAGAAAAAGCTCCTTTTAAGTGATACCTCTGTTAACACTAACAGAGAAAGAAACACATGTGGTTTAAAGTGGTAACGCTAATAAGCCTACATTAGATGTTACATCATGTTTACAACCAGAATTAAGTATTTCTTAAGAGCAAGTAAGTGATTACTCAGATCGAACAAAAAAATTAAGTAAGCTAGATGGGTGAGCCGAAAACCACTCTAGTTGGGTTGACCTTGCACTTACAAATGAACTTGGTCACCAAAACTGTACTGTTACCGTATGCATCTTCTGGTTGTAATCAAAATTTGGCATAGTTAAAATTAAAAACCTTTTCTTAAAGTAATGGCTTTGAATTTTTTACAATTTAAGTCATAAAAAATTGTTTCTTTATCACCACTACAATTTTCTTTGATAGTACTCAAATAAAGGATTCACAATCTTATATTGCCAATGTCATATAAATTTGCCATTTCTAGAAAAAAAATTGAAACTTGAACAAAGTAGTCAAAAACTCACTTGCATGTCATTTGAGAGTTAAAAAGCACTGCTAGGCTACATACTCTGTTAGCTTCACGGAGCCGAAGAAATGAGGTTGATCTTTAATTGTGACTGAAAGTGCCAAAAAAAATAAACAGAAAGGCCACCACCAGAGATCCCGTTGGGAAGAACTACGGATAAAATCTGGACATATTTCATAAAACTGTTTTGCTGGATATCTGCTGGACACAGGTAAGACAACACTCACACTGGTCTGCTGTGTCAGTTGTCAACACTAACGTTACGTTTTTGATTGGTTTGCCAAAACGAGGCAGTGGGAAGATTAATGTTTTATCAAAGCATTTTTTGTAGTTATAAGTGGGAAATTCCGATTTTACCAGTTTCCATCAAATGCAGCATTCTCCTTCAAGATCTCACAGAGAAAAGTCACTATATGTTCCATGGAATCTCACCAAAACAACTACTTTACCAGCAATATAATTAGCTTTAATTGTGTTATATACCACAGAAATAAATGCACTTAATAATAATAACTATATTTAAACACAAAGTATCCCTTCCATCTTGGACAAAGCTGGAAATCTTTTGCCGACACAGCTAAAGCCTGTCCTGCCAAATTATTAAGACACAGTGCGAGGGTAAGCCTTTGTATTGCCTTTCCTTATGTGCTGCAAAATATAATTGTAACTGACATGCAGAAGCAATATTAGCTGCAAGGTCTCTCTGATGGTTTCAAGGATGTAGCATATTTCTGGAGAAAATATGAGCGTATTGCTTTTTCAGAGAAATGTATTTATGCTTTAGCTGCAGTATGCCAATGAGAGTTTGGCGAAGATACACAGATATTATTTTGTTTATAGCTAGGAAATAAGCACAAAATAGTTTTGCTAGTGCAGATTAAAATAGTAATGGTGCTTAAGTGGCAACGTGTGCTGTTTGGCACGGTTTCTTTTGATACCACCAACATCGAAATGTTTCAAATCCTACATGTGCACGCTACACTTCCTACATGATGGCCATAAGATACACATGTTCACATTACTCATTTGTGCTGTTGTTTATAGAATAAGGTAATTGTAGGTGTAGTTTTAATGCGTTGTTCTTCCACTCCTACGGTACTGCATTTTAGAGATCGCATTATGTTGGGTAGCTACACCCTTTCACGACTGCAAGTCATCATCAACACCTGAATAATAGCTGAAGCATCACTGGCCAATTTCAATAAGACAATTATTACTTTTCCCCTAAAGGACATTTCTGTCGAGTGTTAGCCGTATCAGCCTTGCTCATCTCCAGTTGTGTACAACTGTTCAGTGATGAAAGTTTTCCAGGAATTACCAGATTTCTGGATGTGGAGTGTCTATAAGGACACGTCTATACCAGACGTCGTTACAACATTGACATTGATGTGTTGTGTTTAATTATTGATGGGTCATATTAAAGAAAGGCTGATGGCCTGTGGTTACAGTTAGCATATATCATCATGTGTTAGCGGTTAGTTTGTTTTGAGGCTAATCAGTGTTAGCATCTGTTAGCAAGTCTGCACATGCTAACACTGAGCACAGTTGTTTCATAGTAAATGCTGAAGCCTCGCTGGAAAGGATATTGATTTTTCAGTTGCTGGAGGCAAAATCAGATGTCCAGAAGAACGTAGATCGGCTAACACCCCAAATTTGGAGAGGTTAAAGTACTAAATGTGATGACTGAAGATTTAGACGACTGCTAGACGAATTTTTGGCGACATTGGGGCAATATATTTAACACTTTTTGATGACTGTTTAACAAATTAGATGACCGTTGGGCATTTTGTTGAAGAATATCTGATGAATATTTGCTAAGTGGCCGTATGTCTGTCATCCTCAATTCGTTAATTACTCGCGAACGACCGGCGACCGCATTTCGACCATGATCTGACCTTGGAGTAAATGAAGCGAAACGGGCGACTGAAACAGACCAGAGGGTGACGTGGTTGCAGTCTATTGACGACTCCTTGGCGAGTAAAAAGACTAGTTAGCGAATAGTTAGAGACAAGTTAGCGAAAATAAGCAGTCGTTCATTCGCCACCAAGTTTTGAACATGTTCAAAATCTGCAGGCGAATGAAATCGAGGCAAGCAACTAATTAGCGAATGGGGATACTGATTCTGACTGCTTAGAGAATAATTTCAGACTACATTGAGACCAAGAGCCGAATTAGATGAATGGCCATTTGTATCAGTTGCCAATTGGTCACAAGCCCAGTGAGATACCGGCTTAATAAATCTTCTATGAAATAAGCATCTACAGAAAAATAGTTGGACTCTCTGACACCAGATACATGTAAGGTCATTGTGAATTCCATGACGCATAAAACTAATATAAGGCGTATGGGCACCACGGTAACACAAGCAATTAGTGTGCTTGCCTCCCAAACACAAGGTACTTGGTTCAAGTCCATTTTGCATGTACATCTGGATTTGCATCAGGAAGGGCATCCAGCATAAAACTTGTGCCAAATCAACATGCGGTCCATACCGGATCTGCTGTGGCAACCCCGAGCAAAAAGGGGAGCAGCCAAAAGACATTTTTACAGAATGGTTTCATCCCATCACCCACCTTGATACTAAAGTGGCAGGCAGTTTTATTTTTTATTTTATTTATTTATTTTTAGACCCTGCCTCTCGCCCAATGACCGCTGGGATAGGCTCCAGCACCCCCGTGACCCTTAATTGGAATAAGCGGGTATAGAGAATGGATGGATGGATATTTTTATTTTAAGGTACGGACTGTTTTCGTCTGCATTTACATCCACTGATGTGACATCACAGGCATTCATGTCCAATGGTTCTGCTATGTCTCAAAATCGAAATGCAATCTTGCAAAAAGTGTGTTGTGGTATAAATCACTGTATAAGATTATCTGTGTACACAGTGAAGAGAATCCAAACAGTTTCTTGAAGAAAATCTGACTTTACATGCTTGTGTCAATAGTTTCTGCTTCCCTGAAAAAATTTTTTATTTGAAGTAACTTTTCACGAGATGTAACGCTCACTGAAGTACTGTATTGTCATGACTACGTTGATAAAAAATACAATGCTTCAGCAGTTAAGTACAGGTATCAGCTCGTCTGCTCATCAGGACGCAGAATTAAGGCAAAGTGTGGAATGGATAAATATTTAAAGGTGCTCTGAAGACAAACATTAACAGCCACCTGGAGAACTTGCCGGTATGCATGTGCATGTCTATTTCAAGGTGCGTGTGTGTGTGTGTGTGTGTGTATGTGTAAGGCAAAGCTCTGTTAACACTTCACATGATGTGATCTGACACGTGCCCATTGCCTTGTCACATAGCATCTCTGTTGACCCCAAGAGACTTGTGGATAATTTGCCATCACTTCATGTGTCACACAGTCCCATGGCAATCTGCTCCCCTCCTACTCCTCTCCTATAGCTGCGACTTGAGGAGAGGGAGTCCCAAATGACTAAGACATGCAAGCCCAAAAGGGATTTTCTTCTGTTCTTTGTCATTGTCCCAGCATTACACTCTATTTGTCCCTTGGCTTCAGAATGGCTTGATTACATAGCCGTGTTGTGCTAATATGTAATCCCAAACACGGATGCCCAGGGGTGATTGCATATGATTTTGCATACAGGTGTGGCATTGGCTATGGTTGGAGGTGCTTTGTGACCTAGTGTCTTCGTGGCTGTCCTCGTTATTATTATGCTTATAGTTTCCTGTGGCGGGACTTGGTTTTGTTATTCTCTGTGCGTCACAGTTTGGCCTGTTTGTAAGGGAAGTGTGCATCATCTCAGAAAGAGGAGGACAATGAGGTGCCTGGCACAGCCAGCTGCTCCCAACTCAGGGCTCATCTACTAATGCCATACAAACAGGTAAAAATACCAGCTGGGCAGAAGGGAAGAGCAGGTGGCATAAAGCACAGTACGCTGGTTTCACCTTGGAAAAATAGAGTCCACTATCTTTTATTGAAAGGGAAAAAATGGAATTGTTTAATTACTGGATGTTCTCCTTCAACAATTTTTTTTTTTTATTGGTCGTGGCTACTGTAGCCTTTTGCTTAGTCCGGGTGCAAACCACAATTGATGCATTCCAGACAGATAAAATAATGGGAAAGTTCTGAACCTAACCCTAACTTTAACCTAAGTTGATTCTTGTGTGTGTTGGAAAACAAGAACTTCAGGTTTTTTTAAAAAAAAGACACATGTGAGGTGTGCATTCTGCCTGTAAATAAACACAGCAAATATGCACTAACTCTATTTTTGATGGATGCTGCATCTGGTACGCTTCTGACCGGCCAATCAGGTAGTACTGTCCATATGAATATTTTTCTCATCAACCTGCCTCATCAGTGGGTTCCACCTGCTAACAGGCACTGTACAGACCCCTGGTGGTAACAGGGTCTTGTGCAGATTAATGTATTTTTAACAAGTAAACAAAGCCACCAGTCTTTCATCCCTGTCATTCAACCAATCGTTATAGTGTTATTACCATAATTCTGCACTTAAGTGGAATTGATAAGAACCCTAAAAAAATTCCGTTTGTTTACTTTGCTATTTAGTAAAAATAAATGAATAAATTAAAACATGAAGGAGCAGCTTTGATTGAAGGAAGTTTTTTGTTTGTTGCACTAAAGCTTCGCGCATATCAGGCTGTTCTCAATCAGCATTCATAGTTAAACGTACAAAAAGTATGTAATTGTAAGCTATGGATATTCATACGATTATGCACAAAGCATCATGCATAACCTTTCGTTTGATATCATATAAACTGCTTCATGAGAATATGTTTAGCATATACATTACATTGACTTTAATGTGCTTGAGGTGTGCTCTGTGTAAGTGTATTATCTAGGAAACTACAAGTATCTGTTCGGGACTTGGTATCAGTAGATACTCAATCTTAAAATACTTGGGTTGGGGGCAAAAAAACTTGATCGGGACATCCCTAGTTACAACTGCGGTTTACAGTATCAAAGAGCCACTTGTCAGTGACATATTGGCTAAATGCTGCATCTTGACATTTTAGGATAAAGCCATGATGTAATTTATTTATTTATTAAAACAAGTGTCCTACATTTTTTGTCCCACAGCAAATCTGAGCTACAGCCCTGAAGATAAATTGCTTTGATTGCAATTGATTGAAACACATCTCAGTCACATATTTTATGTGCCAAGGCCAAGAGTTTGAGATGCCTCAAAGTGGCAATTCCTTATTTGGCTTTGATCATCGAGTGTCTTACAGCATTATACTGTTGCTTGAACAAGGAGACAAAAAGGCTATTCCTTTGTCGATTCATCACATTCCTCAGCTCCTCTGTGAGACAAGAACTGCGCACAGCTGACACACAAAAGTGAAGGTATTCTTAGAAACCTCAGTCGTCTTCCACAGTGCGGGTGAACTCGTGAGATAAAATATGCAAGAACCTCAAAAATAGGAAACTTTTTGCTTTTACATAGACACGACAATGTCTGCACGTAGATTTTTGTCAAAGAAAACAACTCGCAATGAAATTACATTTGACATTTTAAAAATTAATGATTTCTGTGATGCTTTTCGGAGTGAATGGGAGTTAAGCCAAGGGACAAAAAGGAAGAAAGACAGAGAGTCGTTAGTGCCAAGTCTATGCAGCACCAACGTATGGAGAGGGAGAAGGCTTTGTGCATGTGTGGGGGTGGGGGAGTGGAACCTCTGTGTGTCCTAAGGGCTGTCTGATCCATGTTATGTAACTGCGGAAGCTGACAAATGTCCAACACTGGTTAATGAGAATCTCCATCTATAATAAACTTGAAACAGCATTAAGTCCCCAGGCTATCTCATATTTCAGTGTATCAGCACAAGTATGTGTGTGGCTGACATTGTTGTAGAACAGCATTAATAATCATTTATGTGAAGCCTCATTAATAAAAAAATAAGTCCACTTAAAGCTGCAGTGTGTAGGATTTAGTGTCATCTAGTGGTGAGGTTGCAGATCGCATTATGCTGGTCACGATTTTGTTTCCCTTCACATTTTTGCTTCTTTAGCGATGGGGATTCTTGCGATAAACAATATGTATGATTCTCCATTTAACAAAAATGAGGGTTTTCAAACATGTTAGCCTGCACTAGCAACCCGCTGACAATGTATAGGGGAACAACCACTGATTCCTGTTGTTTTTTCGTCAAATTTCCAGCCAAGCTCTAAAATGCGAAAGGCGGAGTCAGTATGTCCCTTTTGGGCTATTGTATCAACATGGAGGTGCAATGTTGTGGCCTCCATGAGGAGGCTTGATCCCATGTAGATATGAAAGGTTCATTCTAAGCTTATGAATACACATTGATTCATTGTTGCAGGTAATTTACACAAATAAACAGATGGTTATGAATGTTATATTCCATTTCTGCTAGGAAACAACCCCAGATCCTCCACACTGTAGCTTTAAATCATTTTTGACTTCCCTTACCTCCAAAATAGGATCCATCGGTCAGCTTCATCTCCTTGCTGAACTTGGTAATGACACTGGCAACACCATGTTGAATGAAGTACATCTTCTTCCCCACTGTGCCTTCTCGGATAATGTAGTCGTTGGGTTGAAAGACCTCAAACTTCAGCTTGCTCAGCATCCCCGTCACAAAGTTGGGGTCGGCGTTGGCAAACAGAGGCATGGTGGCCACAAGCTTACGGCAATTAAAGTTGACAATTTCCTGGTGAAAGAAAATAAAAAGAATGCACTGTTCAAACATTATAAGCAAGGCTTTGAACCCATTCAAGGACTGAAAACGAAAAACCCAATCAATTGATATTTTCGTAGGAACAAAAATGAGACCAGAAACTTTATATTTTTTTATGTTTTGGAACATAAATCTTTATTTGAAATCATGGTAACTCTTTAATAATGTATTTTGTTTGTTTGTTGTTTTATTGCAAGTTAAAATATTTTCTGCTTGCAATAACTGTCTTCCTCTGAAAGTCATGCATGTCTGAATGGTGGAGAGAAATGTAGCAGCGGCAAGCGATTAAAGTAAAAGGTGGAGTGCTCTCCCTGTTCCCAGTCAGATAAAGTACATATTGTATTATTTAACTTATAAATGTTGGTCTTGGCTGCTAACTGTGGCATTAGCAATAGACTATAGAGTCAAATGTAGCCTATATCAATAGAATTTTCATAAAGCCTGAAAGATGCATATTATTATATCACATGGCCTTACATTGATTGTTATTAACTGGTATTTCATCTATAATGTAACGCTGTAAGGGTGTCTGTCTGTTTGTATGTCCGCCTTATTTCTCAGCTGCCGCTGGGTAGATTTCCACAAAATTTTCCACACATAATCGGGGACCCATGCAGATGTCG
>OMMV01225649.1:0-12726 GCA_900302635.1 Chatrabus melanurus | reverse complement strand
TTAAACATTTCAATAATTTTCTCACACATTTGTTGACAAACTGGCGATCATCTGCCCATCTTTGCTCCTCAAAGACTCAGCCTTTCATGGATACTGCTTTTGTACCAAATCATGATTACAGTCACCTGTTGGCATCACCTATTTGAAGTAACATCATTATTTATTCATTTATTTATTCCCTCATTACTAACCCTAATTGCCCTCGTCCCAACTTTTATTGGAATGTGTTGCAGGCCTGAAATGCAAGAATGGATGCATATTAACAAATGAAATGAATTTGACCACACAAAACATTAAATATCTTTGGTTCATACTGTCTCAATGAAATAGAATTCAAAGTAAATGTAAGAATCACTGCAGGGTTTTGTTATTTTTTTGGCATTTTTCATACCGTCCCAACTTTTTCTGATTTGGGTTTTTACATTTCTGTAAATTTTCCTGTTTATTCAAAGTTCTTTGATGTTGCATGCCATTCGCTCAATTATATTTGATGTGATTTCTATCAGTCTAACAATGACATGCCTTCTTTGATTTGTATTATAATAAAAAAAATTGGTAAAAAAAAAAAAAAAATGACGACATGGAAAAGTTGTAGAGAAACACAGTTCTGTATAGCTTTACATTGGCAATCAATTGCTTTTCCTCAAGGCCCCGGATGTGTTTCTCAGTGAACTGAAAATGAGTCACTTGTGAGAACTGAATATGCAAGTACAGAGAATTTGGTTTTCTGTGAGGATTTAAAATTGGGCAAATGAATTTGATTTCATAATATTACATTCACTTTAAAGTTTAATGAAATTCAATTCCAAAGTAATAAAAAATGTAATTTCAAATTCTGTGCTATTAAGATTAATATTTAATGCAATTACTCAAGTTAAACAATAAAAATTTAAATTATATGATTCACAGTTTTTTTAATGTAATTATTAAAGCTGAGCAATTCAAATTCAAATATAAATCATTCAAATTCAGATTGTAGTGGCACATATATCTGACCATAACGGATATATGAACATCTCCTAGTCACTTAATACATCTTGGACTTCATTTACATCAATTATTAATGAATACAAACAATATGGTACTGTATGGTAAATTTGTCAAGAGTAGGTTATTCTGAAAAAGTGAGTGATTGTGCAACAAGAAGACTAGTGAGGTAAGCCGCCAAGATACCCAGGACTTTTCTATTCTACTCCATCATGAGGCCGTGTAACTGGTGACTCAACAGACTTGGGCTGGACGATATGGCCTAAAATTATTGCGATATAATTTGCAGCGTATTGCGGTAATGGTATATATTCCGATATATTCTTCGGTATATAAATTTCAATATAACTGTTTCTGAATGGGTAACATACTCCCATAGCAAATGCATTGCAGCAGGAAATTGTATTGTTAACTGTTAAGAAATTTCAAATAGTGTAGAATGCCATTTTAAGAACATTTATTGTGTAAAAATGAAATTATAGAAAAAAATACAAAACCTTTCAAGTAACTTTCAAGCAGTGCAACAGGAGATTTTTTTTTCCACAACAATGTAATGTTAAAAACAAAAACAAAAAAACGTCACTCTATAGTGCAAAACATTCTTCAGATGAGTGTTCCTATCGAGCAGACACTCGGAAAGAGTCAGGAATACTCATTATTTTCCGGAGCTGTGGGCTTTCGCGTGCATGCGGCGCTCCGTTCAGTGAGCTCAGGGCTGCAGAGGAAGAGGCGACGGACAGTTTGTCCTCAGCTGATGTTTTTGAGAGATTCTTTCTCTGTTTCGACCCAGAAGTGAATCTGCAGCACGCTGTCTCTAACGGAGCATGAGGCTGTTTTAACAGGCTGCGTTCACGCGACTCCACGTGCATTTTACCGCAACTGAATTGAAATTAACGCAGTTCTCACTTTAAAAACAAGTCATAATGACACAAAATCACATTATAATGTAAACTTTGCAATTAATACGCAGTTCACGTGTGTGCTGAACTGTGGGGGCGGTCCGTATGGATCAACTATGAGCTGTTAGATCACCACCTATCGCAGTTGGACGGTATAATCAAAATCTCTAACGCTGGACAAATGTATATTGTTTATACCGCCCACCCCTACAACAGACCAAAGTTGCACTTTCCCTAGTTTCTCCAATCGCATCCACAAAAGCCTATAACTGCTTCATTATTGTAATGGCCGTCTTGGTGGCTTCCTTCATGAGTCTCCTTCTTGCACAGTTACTTTTTGAGAACTACTTAAACAATGCCATAATTTTTCTATTGCTTAATGAGTGATGTCCATTGACACAGCAATAATTTAAATCCAAGGCATATTCAGGGACTTAGGAATGTTCATGTCTCCATCCCCAGACTTGTCTAAAGTAGAGGTACAACTGTACACCTCTCTCAAGGTTCGATACAAATCATGGTTTCAAGGTCACAGCATGGTTCAAATCACGGCAGATTCTTGTTAGGGTTCCTCATCAAGGTCTCAAACAAGACTTGCACAAAATCAAAATTATGGAGCAATAGTGCTTGAAATTTTCAACAACTATCTTAAGGATCTAAAGTTTCCACAACCTAACATTTTGTCTGAGGTTCTTATTTGCACTTTGTGTAATAACATTAAAAATTAATATCTGTACATGACAATATAATTAAAATTCAATGTTGCAGAACTCAGGTTTTTTTAAACAGGACACAGCCCAAGGTTTGGTACGTGTAAAATATTTCGGTTTTTCAGTTTCACAGTTTTGTTACACCCCTATTCCAAAGAAAACCAGCTGTGAAAGTGATCACTTACTGTAAAGTCTTCAAAGTGCGAGAATAATTGTGTCAAACATAGATTTTATGTCTGTATTTTTTTTTATTTCAAAATATACTGATTGTACAAAATTGGTTAATAATTATAATAATAATCAACTTTATTTATATAGCACTTTTAAGTACCAATTTGTACAATTCATAGTGCTTTAACATTTACCATTACATATCATTAAAAGCAAAATAAACAAGACAGTGCAAACAATAAAAACCCATTGTGAAAATAAAACTTCAAATGTATACACATAATATATTCTTTTGCATTTACTTTAGAACATATTTTAAATTCTGCACTTAAAATTGAGGTGTCAATCATTCTGACCAGGACTGTATAATACGATAGTTTTTCTTACTTTCTTGACAAACTATACACACTTTTTTTTCCCATCACGATGGCAGCAGTAGCTTGTTGTAGAGATCAGCAAGGTTAGAGGATACATGTGTCTTTGTAGTTAGTGGAGTGGCAATGTAGACAAAGTGATAATGCAGCCTGCTGCCAACACAATGACATTAACACCCGGACCTTATCAAGGACACTGTCAGCATGCATCTCTCTCTCACTTTGTCTCTCTCTCTCTCACACACAGACACACATGCGCACACACACACAAACGCACACATATCCAGGAAGAGAAAGACAGGGACAAGGAGGCATTAGCTTGATGAAACAGTGGTTGATACAGTAGTCCGAGCCAACATGAACATAGATCTGCTTTGTTTTAATGGAGATTACACAGTCAAGGTCCAGCCTGAGCTCATCTTGTTTAACACCGCAGACAGCTACATCACAATGTGTGTGTGTGTGTGTGTGTGTGTGTGTGTGTGTGTATGGCAATGTGCCTCTCCTAATATGCTATCTCCTCACACATCACCCATCATTACCATGCACATTCTGACCTACGATGTAGCAGCCAACCTAATCTCTTATGTTCCCAATCTTGCTGACCAATGAGTACACACAATCAATGAGCCACAGAGGAACCAGGAAGTGCAGTACAAAACCGCTCCACCATCATCACAAAGTCTACAAATCACACGGCTGACTCAGGGCTGCTGCAGAAGCAAACATGTAAAATCCAAAGCACCTTTCGAAAGGTTTTTCTTGCTCTGTTCAAATGTCCTGTTGAATTTCATTACCTCTGCCAAGGAGGATAACAGCTACCGATGTCTGTTGGTTTTTGTGCTTTGTTGGCAGGACTACTGAACAAACTCATGATGACATTAAAAATGGGGAGGAAGAATGTTAGCCAAAATAATGCTGCGTTTAAGGCGACTGGAAACTCTTCCAAACGTATGAGTTTGGAAAAGCATGCACTCCCTTGCTCAACGTGGAAAATAATATGGAGTAATATATTCCCACTCTATTGTTGTCTTTACAAGGAACACAAAAATACGTTATTCAGCTGCTTGCTGTGGGTGAGCAATATGGAAAATATGCCAGATGAGTGTGTTTCAATTTGTAATCGTGAGTCAGTGACAATATTAAATACTGTAGACGTCTCTTCAAAAACTGTAATGCTGGCATCTTCATTAAAATATAAAGAATGCAAGCATATTCCATACAAAAGTAAATGATATGTTAAAGTAATTAAATAAGACAGTATGGGCAGCATTGTGGGGCAAGCAGTTTGTGCATTTGCTTCAAAAACAGAAGGTTTCTGGTTTAAGACCACCGGTGTCCCATTCTCCATGTACATCTGGAGGGCATCCGGCATAAAACTTGTGACAAATCAACATGTGGCTCTATCTGGCGACCCCGAGCAAAAAGGGAGAAGCCAAAGAAATTACTTTAATGTCATGACGGAGGATGGCATGATTGTAGCTGTCGTGATTAGGTCAGATATATAAATAGGAGCACCTAATTTCTGCAAAAAAAGAAAAAAGAAATCCAACTCGACCTTGCGTTTAAATACTTTTGTCCGAGTTGGTGTTCATAATTGCCCACTTATGCCATGAATGCCTAGCCTGGGTAAACCCAGGCTCGCCTTCTTCCGGCGAATTTGATTTAGCCTTGCAGAAGGGTCTGGACACCCTGGGATCTAAAATCTCTGGATCCAATCAGAAACTGGCTATATGCACCTGGCGTGCTATTGGCAGGTTTAACCTAACCACGATGATGTTAGAAAAGCGACGGCAACAGGGTTGCCAGATTGGACAGTTTCCCCCAACAAGGCAAAACAATTTTGGGAGTTTTTTTGTGCATTCGCGGTTTTTGACGAGGTTTTGGGCTGGAAAACCTTGCTGGCATTTGGCAACACTGGACGGCAAGCAGCGTTTGTGAGTACTCACGTTACTAGTTTGGCAATACAGTTGTGTTAGACTGTTGTGTAAAATTATATTGTGCTACGATATTTCTCAAAAATCGCTAGATGCTTTTACTGCTTTTGAAACCGGTCGCTGGGGATGATAACACGTTTGTTGACACGTTTTCACGTCGCTCTGCAAAGTACGTCACCCGCATCGTTGGTCTGATTGGTTAAAGGACTATCCAATTGCGTACAGAGCCATGCCTCTTGACCAGGAGAAATACAGCGCCGACTCCCCCAACTAAGTTCATAGATTGAACTTAGTCTGGTGATAGCCAGACAAATGAATACCATGAACGCAGCATAAAAACCATGAAAAATTGGAGTGGATCTGAAGGAACAAGATATTTTCAAATAAATTGAAGCTTGGCAATATATATATATATTTGTCTTGTCAGAATTTGGACCAGATTGGGGGAAAAAAATGCCAGTGAAATTTAAGGCATTACTTTGTCTTCACACTTTGACCTCTTTGGCATAGGTATACACTCGATTGAGTTTCCATCTAGTTAAGCATATTAAAAAAAAAGTTTTAAAATTACCTTTAAAAAAGGGTGTTACATTTTCTTCGAGAAATCATATTAATGAAAGGCCCATCTCTTAAATTTGGCATTCTGGGAGCTCCACACACTCTGAGTCAACACCTGTATAATTTGTAGACCTTGATTTCACAACTACTATATGCTACCCGAGTTCTTTTTTTCTTCTTCTTCTCTCCTTACATTTAGGTGTTTCTCCATTCTGTAGCATTGTATAGGTTGCGTTCAGATCATACATACCTCCTTCTCTACATATTTTCTTGCCGGGTTTCCTGGCACATTCCTTGGATATTCTTTTGACTGTAAAATGAATAGAAGACTAAAGAATAACATTGAGCCCCTGACTGCGCAACGCACACAGGAGCTGGCATGCACACACGCACAGCTGATTGACTGAAAAAAAGACTCGGAGAGGAGGGAAGGCAAAAAATAAATAAATAAGTAAAATAAAATAAAATAAAGACAGAGAGGGAAGGAATGAATCACACCAGCTCAATCAGCACGGTATTCAGTCTCACAGTCTGCAAGCCAGTTGTTCAGCCAGTCAACCAAATCAATTGGTGATGATCATGACAATGACTGTCTTGTTTAATGAACTCGAGGCATTGTGGCAGACCACAATAGGCTGTGATGAGCTGAGGGAAGAAAACGGAGGGAGTCTGCGGAGGAGGGCAAATAAGGCGATGAGTGGGCATGTGAGGGGAAAAAATAAGAGAAAAAGGAGAAAGATGTTGAAGTTGGAGGAGCAATAGAGGAGGGGAGGAAAAGGGAAAGAGGATGAAGATGGAAGTGGAATGAAAAGGTATTGAAATGCCTGAATGGCTGGCACCCACATTTTCATATACATACTGTACTAGTGCATACTGCTGTTTCACCAAACCATACTCACACATTTGGATTATAAGCAATGGCATGCACAGTAAACATGCAGAAGGTCATGCTTTCCTTCTAGTGACAGACAAGAACATAGATGATACAACACAACATAACAGACTCCTTTTTTGGTACCAGAAGGTTGTGGATTGAATTCCCTACCCCGCCTCCCACTGTGCCCACAACCATCCTCCCCGAGCCACCAGGCTAACTCACCATCCTCAGTGGGGACGTAGATATTGAGATAGAGGCAGTCCTCGCTCTGGTCCTGGATGTACGTTGCCACCACATCGATGCTATTAGTGAACCACACTGGCAGCATCACGTCGGGTAGGCGGCCCTCCACAATGCTCTGAGGGCACACAGGGGCAAAGTGTGTGGCATTACGGATCTCTGGCCAAGGCACTGGTGGCTCAGGCGGTTGAAACCGCCGCTCACCAGTTGGCGGGGCAGCATACGGGACACCCAGAAACTGCACAATGGGACCCAGGATCTCATTGTTGAGCTCTTTCTTAACACCGCGCAGCCTTCCATTGGTTGTGGTAACCACAGGATCGTTTTCATCTAGTTTTTCAGCCGACAACACACCGAGTGATAGATGTAGCACCAGCAGCAAAGCCAGCAATAATTGAGAGGGTGCCAACTGGCTGATAATCAAGTGCCCTTCATGACCCATGGTTCCCACCCCTCTGCTTTTACTCTCGACAGTATGATGTAGCCGATGCCTCCGATGGTACCGCCGATGGATCATAGCTGGTATTCCCATATTTAAGTCCTGCTGATCTTTTGCTGTGCCCTTTCTGTGCTTAAATTCCGTAGTATGTGTCACTCGCTTACTCCATGCAGATGGAAACCTCAACTCACAATTCCCCGAAAACCACATTCATGTGCAGACAATTTGATAAGTCCGTCTCTGTGAGGGTAAGGAGCCAATGGGGGATGTGACTGCTAATAATAAAAAACCCTTTTAAAATCCAAGCAGTAAAAACTGTTCAATGAAAACAAAGATGCCATAAGTTTCCTCCAGCTGGGTCAGTCTGGATCTGATCAGCACTGTACTCCACAGCTTTTCTCTTCACAAAGGTCCTGCCATGAACCTTTACGATGAAAGAAGCAATAGTGATGATATCACCATTAAGCTCCGCTGCTCAGCAGGTAGACTAGCCAGTCAGTGATCCAGGTTTCCATCATTTACATCGATGGTTGAGTAGGGCTGTCATTTACATCAGCAGGAATAGGAGTATTACTGCAGCAGTTGTCGTGGTTACAGTTGGATCAATTTGGCCCAGTCCAACAACTGTCTCCTGAAACACACACACACACACAAAAACAAGCACAAAAACAGCAAAAATTAGCATTCACAAGAGAAGAAGTAAACACAAAACCCAATCAGTTACACTTCTGTTGTCATCTCATGCAAGATAAAGTTGAGGCATTACCCATTACTGTGTACATTTGGGGCCAATCCACAGGATAAGCATTTTCTGATGGATGGATATCAGCTACATAAAGACTGATCAACTTGTTTTTTCGTTTCGTTCAAGTTCAAGTTTAAGTTTGTCATGTGCATTTTAAAAGTAAAACATACAATAAAAAAATGCAATGAAATGCATTTTGCCCTGGCTCTCTCAGCACATAAAATATGTACATAAATATGATAAATAATACCAATCCATAAGACAACCTAAGAATCAAAAAATATAATAAGACAACCTAAAAACCACAGCAACATGTAATAAAAACAGCACATTAGTAAAAACATCCATAAAACAATCCACAGGAACTAGCATTTAAGTGCCACTGTTCAGCAGTCTAACCGCCTGAGGGTAAAAACTGTCTCTGAAGCGGAAGGTCTGAGCTCTGATGCACAGTAAGCGCTTCCCTGAAGGGAGATAAGAGAAAAGGCTATGTGCTGGGTGACTTGTGTCCTTCATAATACAGAGTGCTTTCCTCCTGCACCGGGTGGTGTAGATATCTTTTAACTTTGGTAATGGTAATCCTATCATTTTAGATGCAGCTTTCACTGTCCTCAATGCTCCATATTCTATGCTCCAGGTAGTCCATGTGTAATAAATACCTTGTTACATGCTGCTAAATACCCTCCTTATGCACGGCATTGGTGCATCTGTAAATGTAAACTTCAATGTTTTGTTTCATCACTCATATATTTTTTTGTACACATACTACAGGCAATACAAAATACTATCGTCATCATCACTGTCAATGTCCGCTGACTGGGGTCACTGGGCTGTCAGATCAGCCTATCGTTAAAGGTTGTTTCAAGGCTGTGGCTGATCCAACTCCTGATTATATCAAGGCAAGCTTTTTTTCTGCTTCTACAGCAGTTCACTTCAAATACTTCTTAGTTAGATGTAAGATGATGTTGCCAAGGATTAGGGGTTGAGCAATATTGTTTTTTTCAAGAGTTAATATGTATATTGTTTCATACGAATCAAGGAGATTCATAACTAGTACTTGGAGCTGATATACATTTGCATTGCATGTCAAAATTTAGAGTTACAAAGTCGGAAAATTTTATTTAAATGCATTTAAGTGTTACGTCAGGTATGGGAGCATGTACTGGTGTCACACGTTGCCATGTCTACAATCCCACGGAACAACACTGGGTCCTGGATGGCAACCACCCTGGCAGACATACGGCCCACCTCTTGAAAGTAACCATCTATCTGCCACATTCTGGTGAAATGCAATTTCAAAGAAATTTGGTTTCATTTGACTGGGTATTGGTGGTGGACTGACACTTCAGCCACCGTAAAACATTTTGCAAAGCTCTACACTGAAAAAGAAGAGCTCTTGTTTCTGTACTCCATGTGAGTAACTCTGCATTGGAGGTTCCATCGGAGGTTAGCGTGCTATGAAGGGGATGGGGAAAGTCATTTAGAGCCTCATCTCTGGAAAAGACAAAACTACAGGAGAATGTTTTTTTCCATATATTTTTTCATATGTCGCTTTATTTACATTTATTCATTTATTTACATTTATTACATTTAATTATATTACAGTTATTTTAGAACTCCAAGGGTATTGTCTTTGGTGGATGGTGACTGTTGTGGTGCTGAGGGATCACCCACTGCATGGCGGCACCCAGGTCCAAACTGAGGCGTGTCCTGGAACATCGATTCCTGGAGCAAGGATGACTATATTCCCCTGGTGAGCATTTAAGTGTATGTCTGATTAAATGCTGAAGAACAATGTTTTAATAGTTTTAAAAAATTAATTGCAGCATTTCTTAGAAGTGATATTTTAAATAGATTTATTTTAAATACATTTTCAATTAATTAGCTCCCCGATCTTTTTTTCTTACCAAATGATTAAATAAAGAGAAACCAAGTAAAACCATTAAAATGTACATTTTGATTTAAATGTAGTACAACCCAGTACTTCTGGGACACTGTATTACACAGCAAAAATGTTCAAGGAGTCTGATTAGGACACCAGCTGTAGCTCAGAAAGCGCCTACAAATGTGATTTTGTTCCAGCAATCTTGGAAGTACTTTTTTATGTTGTTTTCTCATACCCAAGAACATACTTTAACTTGTGTAAAAGGTTCACAACACAAATTGACTCAGAAATTAGGAATTTGCCAGGCTAACATTGAGTAACATTGTGGAAGAGTAGGGAGGTCCCAGAACAGAGCCACGCATAGAGCCACAAACATAAATTATGCAATAAAATAAAGCTTTCATTTTGACTAAAGTGGTCCTGACTGAAGCCTAAATTGTGACATTTTGGCCTTGGGACCAAACTTTGGGTACATCTCACAATTTGAATATTTTTATTTGAAAGCTGTAACTCAGTGGTTACACCTACATACTGACTAGTCATACCAGTGAAATGGATTATAAAGCTTAAAATTTTCCATATAAAACAAAACTGAAAAAATATACTTTTTAGTGTAAAAGGAATGCACAATTTTGGCCACCGGACCAATTTCAAGACACAGCCGACTCACTAATTTTTCATATATTCCTAATTATTTGGTATAAACATGTTACGGTATTTACTGACTATTGATTTACATGGAAGCAAGGTTGCAGAATGTTACAAATTTAAAATATCATGTTCTAAATTTGGCCCCCGAAGCCTTAGAACAGTACAGTCTTGCCAGGGGCCAAAATATAGGTACAGTTCACATCATAAATGCTTTTATTTGAAAGCTGTAACTTGGTGAGTAGTTTAATCTACAGACTTTTTATACCAGTGGAATGGACTGGAAAGCTTTTAATATTCCCATAGAAAAAAAAACTCCTGAAAAGCCACATTTTAGTTTATGAAGCAACAATTTTTGACCCGGGACATTTCAAGACACCACTAAGTCACTGATTTTCCATATTTTCCTATTTATTTGATATAAACATGTTAAAATAGTTACTGGCCATTGATTCACATGGACACAAGACTATAGAATCTTAAAAAAAAATATCATGTTCTAAGTTGCCCCCCGAAGCTCTAAAACAGTACAGTTTTGCCTGGGGTCAAAATCTGGGTACAGCTCACACCATCAATACTTTTATTTGAAAGCTAACTTGGTGAGTAGTTTTACCGGACTAGTCTCATCAATAAAACATATTATATAGTTTCAATGTTTCTAAAACAAAAGCTCCTCAAAAATAACTTTTTAACTGAATTTTAGTCTACGGAAACACAATTGTGGCACCACAAATTTGAAAATTCAAGAAGCATCCTACTCTCTGACTTTCCTGAATCCTATTTAATCAGTATTAACATGTTAAAATAGATATAGAGTCTTAGCAATCACCTCTTCATCTTAGTTACTGTCTACTAGTGTATAGTAAATATTTCATTATACCCTTTTAATATTCAAAACCAGAAAATTTATGTCCAAATAACGGCAATATAATTGCATTTCATGTACCAAATTCTCAGAGTACATGTAAGTTGCACTGCAACAGTCATCGCTGTGTCAGGACAGTTTGCAAGACCCTTATAGTTGCAAGAAAGTGTCACATCAACAATAGGGGTATTCAGGTTTCACAGCTGCAGTGGGCTGAAAAATACAATGCTAAATTTAAATACATGAAGCTGGAGTGAAATGAATTCCACAGGAATTCCAGTAACTACTAAACCACTGTAAACGCAGCAGTGTGAGAGACTCAAAATACCAGTTGTCAACTTATAATGCACACAATTAGAATAAAATAAACATACATTTTATACAGCTCAAATACAAAAGTTCTGTCACAGTGAGAGTGTAAGCAAAAATATTGCTGTAAATTACTTAAAATTACACGATCCAGCCCACCCTGTAGAGAAAGGAGTCAGTTTATACTTGAATCAGTCAGTTTATACTTGAAGTTAATGCAACAAAGGAAGGACTGAGTTGGAGTGTTTTATCCAGGCTTGAAGGTTGGGAGCTTTTGGTTTTGCTTTTTCAGCAGGCAATATTCATTTCCATCTGTTCTCCGCAGCCATACAACGTGACGCTTCACTTATCTGTTAGTGGTCATTGTATCAGCTCGTTGCTCAGGCCATCTCTCCGCTGTCTACTTAAGAGCCAGTTTTTTTAAGATTCAGGCGGATTACTATTAGAGGGTGATATATGAAATTTTATTTGGTGGAAGGCCTATGGGTAGATAGAAAAATCCTAAATGTGTAGGTCCCTAAACCAAACGTTTTTTTTTCTGGGGCCTCAAGAAGGGTCAATTTCTTTGGACTTCTTAAAAAATTAGCTTTTGAAATTGAAATATCTCAATGCGCCAATGACTGCCGAGCTTCATTTTGATTGATGTCAATCTGCGATGAAAGGAGTTCTAGAAAATTGCAAAATTTTGGTGGGCAGTTGAGGGCGCCACCTATAGGGGGCGCTGCAAAATGCTACTTTTTGGTGAAGTGACACTTATATTTGAAGCATTTCTGGACTGCGCCCTCAACATCCCAAGCTAAATTCTGCATGATATGATTCCATTAGTAGGCCCAATACTATGCCACTTGAAATTAAGGTGGGATAATGAAGGCGCGAGAGTATAAGTGGCGCTAAAAATCGGTCAAAACGTAAAATTCGGAGTTTTGGGGGGTCGAATATCTCAATGCGCCCTCATCAGATTTGAATGAAACCTTTTTTATCAGGCAGCCCTGTATGTGTACTAACTGTCATATAAAGATTAGAGTGGGGTTCAGCTGTATTAACCCTTTTCTAACCATCACAGTGTGGTAAGTTGTATAAGT
>OMMV01225630.1:0-11340 GCA_900302635.1 Chatrabus melanurus | reverse complement strand
TTCCTTTGATCTTGATCCTGTCTTTGATCTCTGATACATATTACTTTTAACCTGTAATCAGGAATGCTGATTATTTCACTGACCAGGATCAAAGGGCAGATCCTGACCTGTTATGATATTTGATCCTGGTTCCTTTTTCCTGATCCTGCCTTTGATATTTGATCTCTGATCTGTATTCCTTTGAACCTGTAATCAGGAATGCTGATTAGTTCACCGACCAGGATCAAAGGGCAGATCCTGACCTGTTATGATGTTTGATCCTGTTTCCTTTGATCCTGATGCTGCGTTTGATCTCTGATCTGTTTTCCTTTGAGCCTGTAATCAGGATCAAAGGAATCCAGGATCAAAGGGCAGATCCTGACCTGTTATGATGTTTGATCCTGTTTCCTTTGATCCTGATGCTGCGTTTGATCTCTGATCTGTTTTCCTTTGATCCTGATTACAGGATCACAGTCAGATAGACAAATGGCAACAAATATACATCCGAACTAGGTTTCGATCTAAACCTTCATTTTCTACTATCAGGTCAGGTGCATGTGCTGGTGTCGCATGTCGCTGCATCCACCACACTACAGAACTGCCCTGGGTCCTGGTTGGCAACTACCCAGGCAGACAAATTGGTGCATCCACACGTCCCGAAGGTGGCCATCTATCTGCTGCAGCCAGGTGATAATGTGGATGTCCCATTGGCCTTTTCTAGTTGCTGGGATCCTCAACACTGAGGTACCTGTTCACACAGAAATATGTAACACATGGCCGTAATATTGTTGCTGATGTTCCCTCACTATGAAAGTAGTACGCCTCATCTGAATCTCCCTAAGTAATCCTTTCTTACTTCGTTATTACTGGCAATATTCACCCTTGCATTCAGTAGAATGACCTTTGCAAGTACATTGCAGAGAGAAGTGTCATACCTGTTTATAGGGATGGGAATCAAGAACTGGCTCCAAATTTTTTCAGTCCATCAGAATTGTATGCCACAGGTGTTACCAATTCCTCTTATCTATGCCGGAAATGATTCTCTGATAGATCCCCGTTGGAAAGAGTCATGCTTCATGACTCAAACTCTGCATCTAGCAACAAGGAAAACAGCTGCATTGATGCTGAAAACCTTTGTAGGCCTACATTTTTCCACACAGAAAATAGATCAGACATCGATAAAGAATCGGATTGATAAGCAGAACCGATAATGGCATTGATATTAATAAAATCATACCAATTCCCATCCTTGCTCCTGTAGTTGTTGCAATGGAGGCAGTTACCCTTAAGTCCTTCTTCCAGTCTGTTTGGAAGATACCTGTCTCCCAGATGGATGCAAAGATTTCTTGTAGCGCCTCTGGAACAGCATAGTTTTCTGCTATGGGCAGTCACTATTTGCTAGCATCAGATTTCAAATGTCCACCTGTGATGACATCACACAGACCCCAAGAATATACAGTCTCTGAGAGGACATCGCCTTTTGCCGCCAACCTCCTTGCGGCCTGCAACAAGATAAGTGGTCGAAAACTCGTGTTAACATTTATTTTCTGTGAGCAAGTTGACATAATTGCTGCATTTATGGCCTCTGTTGTCGCTGACGGCGCTGGTGCATTATTGTAATTTCCCGATTGTGCAAGAGCGCAAATAGGCGTGTAAAAGGTTTGAGTCGACTCCTTAGGAATGGTTACGAAAGAAGAGCTTTACTGGACGACATCAGTGACATCACCAGGTGCCACCGTGTCTGTCAGGACCAGTCAGACGGCACTGTCCTCCACCTGTCTCCAGTTTTACCTGCCCCAGTCATTACCAGGGTCCCAGAGCCCCGCCGTAAGTGCACATGTCAACAGCAAAATTACAGGGCAAGTGCACGCACACATATTTGTTTTGCTTTTTAAAGGGCGATATCTGTCTGCACGCAAGCGATGCCTTCATTTTCTCTCCCTCTCATGCACCTTCCTTTTGTTTTGAGAAACCTTGAAAACAGGTGATGTTCAAAGACAAAATAGATAAGGAGATGTCCAAATGGACTCTTAAACTGCTTTCGCTCAAATAATTAAGACGAGAAAGTCTCCAAATGTCGCGGTCTGGAAACACTGAGTGTGCGGAAGAAGTACGAGTCTGACGAGAAGTGCCAGAACACGTCGGAGATAGATATCGCAGTGACTAAAAGATAAATAGACCGAGTTCAGACTGTGACGTCAGCTCGTCTTTTCACCCCAAATACTTATGTCAGTGCAAATGGTGCGTGCACAGATGCTCTTTCACTTCAAAGTTGTGTTTTTGTAAAACTGCCCTTTTATTCGCAGCTCTCTCGACAAGTCTGCTTTGGGTAACCTGAGTGCTCTCTTTTCCTTTTCAACATGAACGGTGCAAACAATGAAAAACTTCCCCTTTCCTCAGGGTGATTTACTTGTTACTCACATGTTGTTGTTGTTTTTTTTGTTTGCAAGTCAAAAGCTCTCAGGACCGTACGTCTGAATAGATAATGAAAGAAAAATAAGAGCGATGTAGTTTTGCTATCATCCTGGAACAGAAAGAAAGTTAAATAACCAGGTAAGTTCCACGACAATGACATATGGAGATTTGCAGCAACAAAACAAACAACAAAACAAATAAAGGTAAAATGGAACTCAACTTCCAAAAAATAAAATATATTATAAATTACATAACATAAAATTCTAAAAGTATAAAAATCCTAGAAGTGGCACTCAGAGTGCAACACACGCACCTTACATGTTTGACGGCATGCAAATTAATTCTTTATGATTCAGTCAGACCATAATATGTGCTTGTGTGTGGTCTTGACATTTGATCAATTCTGTCCAAAATTGAACCACATTATCCTTGACGAACACACAACCCTTGCACCATGTTTAATCTATATTGGCTCCAAACAGTTTGAGGTGTGACCTTGAGTTTGATCTTTCAAGGTCAGCAAAGGTCAAAGGACATGTGACCAATAGAAAGGTGATACATGACTTCATATTAATGTTTCATAGTAACCATAGGCGTATCTTGAACCAATTCCTTGAAATAGTCATTATAAATATCCCTTGTATTTCAGCATTGGACCCAAAATTTGACCTCGGCTTGTGAACTTGACTTTAAACTTCTTCTTTTTTTTGCCTCCCTTAAAATCAAACCACTTTGTCCTTGACTGGCCCTCATTCATTTCAATTTCAATCCTCAAGTTTGGTCCAAATTGGATTAAAACACCAAAAGCAACACCCCCACACATGGGGGTAATAACTAAATATAATTGCGCAGTATTTTTCTTAAATAATGAAATAGATAAAGGTGTTTGTAAGATTATTTTGTGAGTGTTGGGTCAAATTTGGATTAGAACATTAAAGAGAGACATGTGTAATTATTCATCTAGAACTGTATGATTAAATTAGCACCCGTGTTGTCATTGTTGAGATGCACAAATACATAATGTTACTAGTACAGGGTTGAACTATTTAATAAACTCGCACTGTAGGTCGCAGTCTGACCTTACCGGGGACGGGTCATTATTCTGAAGGTCCATTGGTCCAAAGGTCCATTTGTCCAAAAATTAGGCCTAAGTTACTTTTAAGGGGCCCATCTTATAAGATATTTCATGTTTAGAATAACTGTAAAATTATTTAAATATTGGAAAATTGTAACAAATACAAGCTTAGTATTGATAAATGTTTTGAGATATATAGTAAAACCCCAAATATTATAGCTTTGAAGTATGCTGAAATGAGACCAAAAATATGGGAAAGGGTTAGGGTTATTTTTTAACAATTTTCAGACCAATGGGCCTTCAGACCAATGGGCCTTTGAAATATTGACTAGTCACCGACCTTACCCAATGAACAAATATCAACCAAATACATTATTTGCTCAAAAATGAGTTTTATAGGCTTGTTTCAAAGCCTGCTGTATGCTAACTACTTAAGCTAGCATAGCAAGCCATTTTCAGTTGCAGAGCTATGGCAGCTAGCTAGCTAACATGGCTGTTAACCATAATAAATTAACAATTCCATGAAGAGAGACTCGGATGCCACTAATGTCTTACAACTTACTGCAAACTAAATAACTATATATTTTGGAGCAGTTCATACTTCACTAGGGCAGAATTTTGTAAATTTAGATAATGCGATATGGCTAGCTCATAAATCCGCCGTGGTCAGCTTGGGGATGGGTCATTATTCCGAAGGTCCATTGGTCTGAAAATTAGGGTTAGGGTTAGTTAGTTAGTTACTTTTAAGGGACCCACCCTAATAGGCAAAAAATACCCCTAATTTCACCCAAATTGTTGTTTCGGGCCAATGGGCCTTCGGAATATTGACTAGTCACCGGTCAGCTTTGCCTCTCTTTAAGGACACACATTCATAAAAAGTTGGGTATTTTACTTTTATTGCTCTCCTATTGTCTAATTTAATGTCAATAATAACAATTATCAGTGTCTTGATCATCTTTAACCTCCACATAAAACATTTCAAATAAATGTAGACAGCTTGCCAGATTTCCAAAACGTTTCACGTGCCCCCGCATTATCCGTTTTAGTCACATTTTTGCCACAGCACAAGACGCAGTAATATCTCGAATAATAATCTGTATTTAAAATAAGTAGGTAAAAGGGTTGTTCCTTGGGTTGCTCCTGTATTTGTAGCAATCTTTCACCTTTATTTGGGGGTTTTTATACGTTTTTATAACTGCACCACAAACACGTTTGAACATCTCCTGTGATCTGAGCACCAATCGGCGTCCGTCGTCTTTGCGTGCTGTAATTTCTTCCTGCTGATCCTCAGTAACATCCTGTTGTCTGAGGCGACAGGTTGGACTGACCGTCCACCACATCACAGGCAGGACGAAGTGGCACAGACTGTTATTCTGCCTAATGACAGCCGAATGACAGACGCAGGCAGGAAGCTGTCCCCTGTGAGCTCTGTATTTAAACACAGCCTTATTATTGCTTTGCTATTGTTTTGTCGCAGTGGCATCCTCTGGACTACTGTTATTAAGCGGAAGGACTTCTGACTTACAGCCGGTTTAAGTTACCATATCATACAGGACACATGGTAAATAAAAGGTAAAATATAAAATAAAGAGGAATATCTTTTCCTGCTCACTCACATTGATATATGATTATATTGCTGCTTGTTAATGTTTCCTGCCTTCACGTGCTGTCTGCGGCCTCGTTATTTCGCAGGTCGGCCTTGCGCGGGATGAGCGTTTCTGCCCACGTTTTGGACGCAGACAGGCCGTATGAGCCCGTACGGCCGGTTGTGACTGAGGCTTAAATGATGTCTCTGGATGTGCCCCTTTTTCCATTTGTCCCCGTTCCATTTCCTTTAAATTTCATTGTCTGACCTGCGTCCCGACTCCTGTAAAATTGCACATAGTGCTCTACTGTATATTCCGTCTATCCTCACTTCTGTGTGTACGATGCCATATTCCAGGAACCACTGGTCACATGGTCTTAAATTTGACATCAAATTATTTCCAAGGGTCTAATGGAACATTTTGCCAGAAACTCAAGCGTTACCTTGGCAATCGCCAACACCAATAAAATTTAATCTATACTCAGACCTCCATAGCCACTGAGGCTAGAGAGCAGATTTTGGGCTTACAATACTCAAAGATGCCATGTTTCTATTTGCTTCAATGAAATGTTTTACTTGGAAAAATTGGGAACAAGACTGGCGGCCTGTCCAGGGTGTGCCTCGCCTCTTGCCCAATAACCACCGTGACCCTTAATAACCGAAAACACCAGTTTTGACCGTTGACCCAGATGAAATGGCCCCTCACTGTATCTCAGTATCCACTGAGGCTGGAGAGCAGATTTTGGACTTAAGTTGCTCAGCAACCCCAAACTTTCTATTTGTTCCAATTTCACAGTTTTCCTGGGTGAATTGATGGCTCTAAATTGACCGTAGGTGTGAGTGAGAGTGTGAATGTGTTTATCTGTCTATATGTGTCGGCCCTGCGATAGACTGGCGGCCTGTCCAGGGTGTACCCCACCTCTCGCCCAATGACCGCTGGGATAGGCTCCAGCCCCCTCATGACCCTTAATTGGAATAAGCAGGTTTAGAAAATGGATGTATGGAAGGAGGGATGGCATGAAGTGCCTGTTTTGACCTCTGACCATAAGAAAAACACTCCTTGCTGTACCTCAATAAGTGATGGCAGAAAACAGATGTTGGATTTAAATTACTCATAAACCCATTTGACTGTGTTGAATGCGTGGTTTCCAAAATAATGGTCAAACAAGGTCAACGTCCATTGGATACTAGGGCATATGGCGTATGTTAACCCGTAACATGATAACTAAGCATAACAGATGGTGCAAACTATTCCTTTTTAAGACCCTATTAGCTCAACCAGTAATTTGCATCACTTTTTACCAACATTGGAGCAACTTTAACTTTTGACCCCTGTAAGAAATGAAATTGACCTTTGTCACCCATTTTTGCTGTTTTTACCTCATAACTTCATAACATTCAGTCATAGATAGTCCAAACTATACCTTTTTGGAATATTTATGATCTGACCAATAATATGGTATACTTTTCAATATGTTGGGAGGATTTTTTTTTTTTTAATTTTGACCCTTGTGTAATCCTTCATTGACCTCTCATGGCCCTCAGAGGTTAAATCCAACTTGCCCCCACATCTGAAAATAAACATTATGGTATGTACTAACTGTGGTAGAAATTTCATGCTTGTATCATAAAATGCACAATTGTTATGGTTATCCACTGTACTATTCCACTGTGTGATGGATGGTCTAACCCAGATGATGCTAATTAAAGATTTTTCCCCCAAAAAAAAAAAAAAAAAAAGGAAAATCATAAGACCTTTGATTTCAATGAAATCGCCTCTTGTAGTATCTCGGTGTCCCCTGAGGCTAGAAAGCAGATGTTGGAGTTGAAGTATTCAAAGACCCCAAGTTTCTATTTGTTAATTATATTTGTTTCTATTTGTTGAACATTTTTTTTCCTGAAAATGACTGGAAATTGTCATTTTGACATTTAACCCACGATGAACTCGACTCCTCGCTGTAGTCAGCAAAAGTGTTCCGCGTCACGGATCGTAGTTCAGCGCCTACATTTGTGCTCGCGCTGATATAATGCAGTCCAAAAATCTGCTCGGGAGTGACTACTGACATAGCGTGTCATTCGCAGTAGGAAATATTTGCCTATACTTCTTAAATTAAACTTCAAAGCTGCCGTCAGAATGGATTGCCGACGAGTTCAAACTTTCCGTGTTGCAATACTGTGATTAGAATCAGAGTGAGGGTGTATCTGATGTATCTAAGAAGCCGCTGATACAACAGCAGAATGGTGTATGCTTTTGTACCTTAAATCGCGTATCTAATCTCTAATCTCGTGACGTTAAAATTGACTGTTATGTCTAGTCTTCACTGAGTTGCACAAAAAAAAGAGCTTCCTTTGTGCTTAATCATTTTGTTTTGAAGACAAAAATAAAAAAATGTCACGTTTTTTTTACTAAATGTGGCACTTCGCGGGTGGCGACAGAGATTTATGGAGGAGTTAACCTTGTCGTAACCCTTCACGGTGAAAGACAACAGGTGGCCGTCCTTCTTCAGAGACAGCTGCTTCCGACGACGGGGGCACCGGTCGCTCCGGACAATGTAGGCAAACAGGAGAACAAAGGCGGTCTGATTCGTGCAGGCCCAATTACAACAATGCCCAGAACACGCAAGACGTACGCGCGAACCCAGCCGTGAGTATAAAGAGTCCATAAACACAAACGCGCTCAATCAAACTGGCAAGCAGTTTATTTATTTTTTGTCCCTGCGCCTCGACCTCGTGCCGTCCTGTTTGGGAAGCAGAGGCGTCACGAGACAATTGTTCTGTGACCCATATCTGAGGCTGACATAAGCAAACAGGAAGAGATCCCCCTCAGCGCAGAGGGGTATTCCTGACTGCAAGTCGAGGAAGGGGAAGACGAACTGAGCTTTGACCCAAAACACTCGCAAACATTTCCGACACAAGTTCGTCCTCCGGGACCTCCGAGAGCTTCGCCCGCAGTCAGGAACGACACAGGTTTCATTTTTATTCTTCCTCCCGCTCCACTTTCACTGCGCGTTCACCCACAGGAGGACGACGCGTCTCTTCTTCCGTCCTGGCAAGACATCAAGCAGAATGTGACAGTAACAACATTCTGGAATGTTGGTTTGTTTTTTTTTACGACATCTGACTGTCTGATCAGTGCTGGTATCCAAACAATGCGTTTCCTCTTTGACTGAAACACTGATGGACAATTAAACTTTTCTCAAGCGTCTTATCCCCATAGCTGTAGGATGACACACAGCCGCAATTTGGCATCACAAAGGAATAACAAAAGCAGACGTAGGCCTCAACCGAGGTTTTGTTTGTTTTTCCGATGACTTCAGTCCAACATAGTTCACATTTAACTGGCACAATAGAGCAAGCAGAGAGGCTTTATGGTGCCGTCACAGCCTCCCAAGGTCAAAAATTCAGCGCGTCCCCAGCCCTTTATTCGGCGAGGCGCTCTGTCTCATCCATCACCAGCAATCAGTTTAAAACAAACAAAAAAATAGTCCAATTATCCAAACACAATAAAATGATCTGAATGTGAATGTAGTGGTAACATTAACAAACACAGTCGGACCGATTTTGACGGAGACCCGCCGTCACTAGATGTATTTATATAACACCTAAATAGATCCTTGTCAATTGATTGGTGGGTTGTACGTCGTGTGGCATTGATCATTCGTCCCATTGTATAGAAAAATAGTCCGTTGTGTGATTTGTGTCATTTTTTTTGTGTAATTCGGTTACATTTACCGTGCATTTTGGTTCTATACGTTTCGCTCCATTGAACAACGCCACTACCTTTTCGTAAAAATGCGTCCTGAAACAGTTGCTTCCTTTTGTGTTTTGTGCACTTTGAAATGCTGCGTTCACAGAGAGAAAAGGTGGAGATTTTCCACCTGGCATTTGAAGGGTGGCAAGTGAAATCTAAATGGAGGCATTTTAACAGCGACCTTGACCTTTGATCTTCTGACCCTAATATCAACAGGTTTTGATTCTATCTATCTATCTATATCTATTCATTCATCCACTGCATTTTGCAGGGTACATGCCTAGGCTTTTCCTAAGCCTAGGAATACATTTTAAGGCAAATTTTTTTCTTTTTTGTGCAGGAGTTTCTGTATGAACAGCCATAGAATTGTGGGAATATGAGGATGCTTAACATGAAACCCCAACTATATGAAACCGTGAATCAACTCTGGGAGCGCGCGCTGGTGCCGCACTTCGCCACATCCACGGCACCACGGAACCGCCTTGGGTCCTGGATGGCAACCACCCAGGCAGACAACTGGTCTGTAAATGACAGATAAAAACTGTCTGCACAATGTGACCCCTTTAATGTTCACCTGTGCTGCAGTGGTCATCTTCCAGGCAGGATAAACAAAAAAAACAATACAACTATGAATGAAGTTCCCGTGCAAAATGCATTTAAAAGAAACCCATTCCACGGACTCACTCCAGGGGAGCCGCTTATTTCCAGAAAGCGCGCTGCTACCTCAGTGCGCCTTATCTTGTGCTAACAGTCATTGTGTAAGAGTAGTTGTTAGACACACTGATGGGTGAATCAGGATTGATTGATTAAACGTAGAGAGGAAGGAGGAAATGATGAGTATAAAGGAAGACGAGTGACAGATTGACCTCTGACCTCCTCTGTTAAACAGATAAAACTGGTGATTGACACTCGAAGCTGCACAGTGTAACAAATTAGAACAACACTATTCACACTGGATGACTAGATTTTTGCAAAATATTTAATAGTAACTTATGCTCTGCAGTTGTCCTGTAGATTTAGTCCATTTTTACATGGGAATAATTCCTGGGGAAGGCAGGTTTCCAGAGGTACTGAACCAAACCCCTCCCAAAATATTCCACTTATAATGACATCACAAACGAAGCCTTTTGAAACTTTGAACCAAATGAACCACTTACTTCAGAAAGAATTCACGGTTTCAAATGGCTTAAACACAAAATGAAATAACTGGTTGAGAAAGCGATTCGCTGTTTCAAAACACTTAATGAAGCAACTGTTTAAAAAAAAAAGAAGAGTTTTGAAACTCCTCAAACACTAAATAAACTAATTGATCCAAAAACTGATTCACTGTTTCAAAATGCCACATTAAATAAAACAATTGTTTAAAAAAACAAAACAAATGAATCACTGTTTTGAAACATTCAAAACACTAAATTCAACTTTTGCTTTAAGAAACTCCCCAAACACTAAATAAATAAATAACTTCCTCCACAAATGATTCACTGTTTCAAAATGCCTGAAACATTAAACTAATTGTTTTAAAACTCCTAATATGCTAAATGAACTAATTGCTCCAGAAAATGATTCAGTTTCAAAATGCCTGAAACATGAAATAAATATATTAAAAATAAAAAAACAAGTCACTGTTTTAAAAGTCCTCAAGCAATGAATGAAGCAATTGCTCCAAAAAAAAGGTACAGTTTCAAAATACCCAAAACATTAAATAAAAGTTCTTTTTAAAAAAATGAATCACTATTTTAAAATTCCTAATACACTAAATCAATCACTTGCAAAAAAAAACCATTCACTGTTTTGAAACATTCAAAACAATCAACAATTGCTTTAAAAAAAAGGAGTCGCTGTGCTGAAACTCCTCAAAAACACCAAATGAAATGCTTCATCCATAAAATGATTCACTGTTTCAAAATGTCCAAATTGTTTTAAAACTCCTAATACGCTAAATGAACTAATTGTTCCAGAAAATGATTCAAAGTTTCAAAATGCCTGAAACATGAAATAAATCTATTTCTTTTAAAAACGAGTCACTGTTTTAAAACTCCTCAAGCAATGAATGAAGCAATTGCTCCAAAAAATGATTCACTGTTTCAAAATGCCCAAAACATTAAATAAAACAATTGTTAAAAAAGTCACTATTTTAAAACTCCTCAAACACTAAATTACCTAATTGCCCCCCAAAATTTTCACAGTTCAAAAATGCCCAAAACATTAAACAAAACAATTGTTTCAAAAAATGAATCACCGTTTTAAAATTCCTAATACACTAAATCAACCACATGCTCAAAAAAAAAGATTCACTGTTTTGAAACATTCAAATCACTAAATTAATCAATGGCTTTTTTTAAAAAAAAGAGTCGCTGTGCTGAAACTCCTCAAAAACACTAAATGAAGTGCTTCCTCCAAAAAAATGATTCACTGTTTTGAAACATTCAAATCACTAAATTAATCAATGGCTTTTTTTTTAAAAATGAGTCGCTGTGCTGAAACTCCTCAAAAACACTAAATGAAGTGCTTCATCCAAAAAAATGATTCACTGTT
>OMMV01225625.1:0-10125 GCA_900302635.1 Chatrabus melanurus | reverse complement strand
CTCTAATTTTACCTCAGATTATTAAAAGCCCCCCACCCCCCACACACACTTTCTCAATGGCCCAAGATTACAGTTGTATTCCAAAATCACACAAAAAACCCCTGATATGCAATGTGACAACTGCTACATCACACAGAAACACCGCTTTAATTGAGGTGATAAAAAAAATTTAAATTATGAAAATACACTGTAGTGCATGATGCACCATTTTTTAAATCATCCTTTTAAAGGTGGTACTTGACATCCAATACAGGATTTCCACTGCATGTTCTTTTGTTTTAAAAAGACAGAAAGAAGAAAATGAATGTCTGTCTGGATTTACAGCGTTTTGGCAACAAATATAATAAACTTTGGGTTTAAAATCGCCAACATTGTTGTTTGATTTGCCAGTTATTGTTGAACATGTTCAGACTGTGCCAATAAACACGTTTCACAGGATAAAATAAATATTGGTATGATCAGTGGATCTGGGTAGAAAATGTCATTTTTTTTCAAAACAGTTCAAAGGGATTTATAGCGTTTTGGAAAAGAGCTCTGCAATTGCAATCTCAAAGAAGACACTCACTAGAGCCCTGCACAGGAATAGACTGCGAAGTTGCAGACCAAGAAAAACTCCACTTCTGCAGGAGACATCTTCAAGCCAGACTGAAGTATGTTAAGGACAACCTGGAGAAAGATTATGCAGACTGGACGTGTGTCCTTTGATCAGATGAGACGAAACTAGAGCTCTTTGGCCATAGAGACGTTGCTTATATTTGGAAAAAGAAGGGAGAGGCGTATAATCCAAAGAACACTGTCCCCACAGTGAAACACGGAGGTGGGAGTATTATGCTGTGGGAATGCTTCAGTGAGCTGGGAATCTCGTCAAGGTGGAAGGAATCGTGAAGAAAGAAGGATATGTGAAGATTTTGAAAGAAAACCTGAAGCAGTCAGCAGCAAAACTGGGTCTGGGTCGTCGCTTTGTCTTCCAACGTGACAACGACCCAAAACATACGTCGCTCCTGGTGAAGAACTACCTCCAGAAGACCAAAGTGAACATTATTGACTGGCCTGCACAAAGCCCTGACTTGAATCCCATTGAAAATCTGTGAACTGAAGACCAAGGTCCATGCCAGAAGACCATCAAATCTAGGAGTTTGAGAGTTTCGCCAAAGAAGAATGGGCTGGGATTCCTCAGGAGACATGTCTGAGACTTGTTGAAAACTACAACAAATGACTGTAGGCTGTTATCCAGCAAAAAGAATACACAACTGACTATTAGCATTGGGGGGCTAATAATTTTGACCCTGGTAGTTTTTGGTTTTTGCGAAATATTTTGTTTCTGTCTGCAAAGTAAAATAATGTAAGCATCCAAAATAAAACTAGGATGTTTAGAAATGCTGTGTTGAAAATTCCTTTCTCTGTTAAAAAAGCACTTGGGACAATTTTGAAGAAAATGTTAATTTCCTAGAGGGACTAATAATTTTGTCCTCATCTGTACCTTGGCAGGAAAGTGAACCATTCAGTTTCCCTTGATGATGAGATTGTAAACCGCTTCATATCCAATCTTGTTGATCAACTCTATCCTGAGACTCAATGTGGTTTCCTCAGAGGCCAGAGTTACCAGAATTAGCCATTGCTCCAAGCTTGGAGGAAGTGCATGATGCCATCCATCTTATCGATGCCAGAGGAATATCCTTGACAACCAAAAAAAAGTGTTTATCGTGCTGTGCTGCTCACTATTCTCCTTTATGTCTTGAAATCATGGCCCTCTTATTGCACCCATATCCACAAGCTTGATGTCTTCCACAAATGTTGTCTTTGCACCATCTGTGGATATACTTTAGAAGACAGAATCTAAAAATGCTGATCTGTTTACTAAGTGCAACATTGGTGTGATTGAATCCTTTTTGATGCAGTCCCAACTTGGGTGAGCTGGCCACGTCGTACATATGAGATGGTTCACTTAGGTAGGCAGACCTCTTCTCCGCTACAAAGACAAACTAAATCGGTTGCTTCTAATCGTACAAAGTGGAGAACCATGTGTAATAAGGGGATCATAATCTTTGAGAAATCACATCTGGCACATATTCATGAATTAAGGTCAAACACTCAGCACTGTTCAAACTTTCCAGTATGCAAATCAGCAGCTGGACTGAAACATCATCTTAGGCACAAAGATAAAGACTGAACATGAAACTGTTGGACTGTTGGACCCTCATATGTTGAAAACGATGGGAGAGTTTTTACACGTTTTAAATTTTTTATGACATCAAACTAAAAAAGAAATTCAGGCTTCTTTATAATAAAATTTTGAAAATTATGCTGTTTAAACTCAGTGAAAAAAAATCTCTACAATGTGACATAAATAAAATAAAAATATCAAACCCAAAACGATAGTGTGAATAAGTATGGGCATCCTTTAGTATAACACAAATAAATCATCACTTTACAATCAGTTTTCTTTAAACAAGTCAGGGGATGGATACATGAACATTTCCATGTCATTGAATATGTCTTGGACTTCATTCACATCAATCATTAAGAAATACAAACAGTATGGTACTGTATGTATATGTGTCTAGAGTAGGCAGTTCTCAAAACCTGAGTGACTGTGCAAGAAGGAGACTAGTGAGGGAAGCCAACAAGACACCCATGACAACTCTGATGAAGTTATAGGTTTCTCTGGCAGTCACAGCCCACTGTCATCACAGTGCACTGTCACAACAGGCTGTGACTGCGCACTGTGATGAATACTTGCGCAGCCAATGACGATCGCACTGACTGATGTGACCAAGCCTAACCTGAACCCAAGTATAATTTCTAAATATTTGTCCGAACTCAGCCCGACCCGTCGGGTATCCACCCTCTATTTTGTACTACATGTGATAAAAATATTACGCAACTAGTAGCTGAATTGAGTGACATCAAATATAAGCTAAGTGCTTTGGAGCAGGGCAGATATTTTGAAGATATGATCAATTCCAAAGTACATGAGTGTCTTCAACAACAGGAAGAAAGTGAGAAAAGGAAATCGAATATCATTATTCATGGTCTTCCTGAACCAAACTCAGGGAAGGAAGAAATAGAGGGTGAGATGCGCCCCAAGGTTTGAAGGTTGATTTTAGTCAATTCCAGGGTGCTGATTAAAATGAGCTGGGGTGAACCTCATGAAAATGCGGGCTAACTCGGCCAGACACGAGTCTGGGCTAGCGCAGTGAAAACCTACGGCAGTGTAGAGGAGGAACCCAGTGACCTGCGGAGAAGAGGAGATGAAGTGGAAGATGAGAGAAAGATCAGAAATGACAGATCCAGGGAGACAAATAGACGTCTCCTTGGATCTGAAGAATATGAAATAGAAGTCAAATTAAATGTAAGAATCACTGTTTTTTTTTTTTTTTTTGTTTTGTTTTTTGCATTTTCCATATCGTCCCAACTTTTTGTGATTTGGGCTTCTAGTTTGGAAGTAGCTTTACTAATCTTTTGATATACCAGAGGCCGGGTGGCGGCTATTTTGAATTTTTGAATCTGGCCGAGTTAGCCCACATTTTCACGATGTTCACCCCAGCCCATTTTAATCAGCACCCTGGGATTGACTAAAATCAATCTTCAAACCTTAGTCCCATAAAAACGGTCATGGGACCTCATTGAGGGAACTCTACTACTGTATCCCATCAGATCTCAGAATTTAAGCAGAGTAGGTCCTGGTTCGTACTTGGCTGGGAGACCGCTTCGGAAGACCAGGGGCTGTGTGTGTTTCTCTGGGTATAACTGGAGTTGCGTCAGGAAGGGCATCCGGCGTAAAATCCTGATGCAGATCTGTACTGGTGAATGATGCTGTAAATTAATTTTCTCAAGTCTTTTTTGATAAATTGAATGACTTGTTGTTGAACCAACATATGGTCAATGCCACTAGACAGAGGGGTACGGATACACCACATTGTTTAGATCTAATTATATCATCTAATGACTCAAATGTGTGTAATATTAATGTACTTTGTCCACTTGGTAAGGCTGACCATAGCCTACTTACGTGGGACTTTATAGTCACAGTGGAGATCATAAGAGAAAGAGTAATTGTTTGTTATGATATAATAAGGCAGATTTTGATAAAATGTGAAATTTACTTGACGAGATTGATTGGAGTATGGTGACTACCACTCAGAATGTCAATGATGCATGTGATCATTTCCATACATATTTGTTTAGCAGGAAGAATGGAATAAAATAACACCTGACATGCTTCATCGCTTGTATCCTCAATGCCAAAACATCTTTAAGTGTTGTGAGAAGGAATGGCAACATTACAAAGTAGTCAAGGCTTTAGCGTCCCAACATTTTTTGGAATGTGTTGCAGGCCTAAAATGCAGGAATGGATGTATATTAACAAATGAAATGAAGTTGACCAGACAAAACATGAAATATCTTGGGTTCATTCTGTTTGCGGTGAACGAGAAGTCAAAATAAATGTCAGGATCACTGCGTTTTTTTAAAATTTGCATTTTCCATATCGTCCCAACTTTTTTTGATATGTATTTTCTCTTACATTCATTGTGTGCTGAGTCTATCCTGAGTCACTATACCTGTAAGTAGGCTATTTTGTAATGACATAATGTGTAACGTGATAGTGATGTACAAACTGTGGGTATATTGTCAGTCAGTGTGCTGCATAGTGTACTTTCCTGTGCGATGTTTATTAGTTGTAGATTTCTGAGCTGTGAGATGGAGGAAGCATACAGAGAACTCTACCAGGAGTTTCTTCGCCTGAGATCCCTTTGCATGAAACAAGCAGCTCTGCTACATGAAGCCACAACGGCCCTGCAGAAACAGCAAGGTCCATGCAAAACCTAATTCCCTGTTCATATGTAGAAGGTTCTGTTGTGATGCATGTCTAACACTGTCTGCCTGCAGGTAACCTGGTTCCTAACGGAGACCTGGGTGACATGGTGTCCATTCCCATTCAATGTGCACAGCAAATATCAGCACCATTACATGAAGTCCTTCAACCAATAACATCCACAGAACATGGTGCTGCAGCACTGCATGACTTAAAAGGCCTGTCTAAGAACATGGGGACCTTCTCTGATGTCCTGGCTGAAGACATGTACAAGCTTGGTGTGGATGTACACCATCAGAAAAAGGAGGATGGGAGAAGACCCTTGTCAACACTGGACCATTCCACATGGAACATCGTATCTTCCAGTGTCTCAAAGAATCCAGGACCATCAGATGATCCCAGAGGACGTGGGATGCCGCAGACAGGCAGAGTAAGTGACTTTCTCCCAGCAGTAACTCTACATTCTATCACGTTCCTCCTCACAAACTCATCCTGTGTGTTTGCATTAGATGGCTGTGATGGACCATCCATCCCTGTTGGGTGATGTTCTGGGCCAATCTGATGAGTTTTTGATGTCGGATGTGGCTCTGCAGTCTCATGTTTGCAATTTTTGTGAAGCTGTTTTCCCTGGAGACACAACCACCAGAGGAGAGTTTCTTCGACATCTCTACACTCATGTGAACTAAAGTCAACAGTTTCTTCTTTACCATGTCTGGGATTTGTTTTTATATCACACAGTATGTTGTTTGAACTGATAAACATCATTTAATATTCAAGCACAATGAAGACAGTGATGTTGGCATCATTTTCAGAGGTATTACTTTTTTTTAGTGTAAAATGGACTTCTTAAAACAGGGATGGGTTAAAGTAGTCATTGGCTCCTGGATTATATTTATCTGTGGGCCCTTAAAATGGCATTATAATCACGGAATGTAGGTTAATAGTGCCAAAATATGTGTGAAAACATTAATTTTCATGAAGCACTTTTTTTGACAGAGTTCCTCAAAACATTGGGTCTCGTGAAAAAACACACCTTTACTAACATATTCATTCATTAATTGTATGTACGAGTTAATACAACTTCCCACATTCACCAATTTTCTCATATTTTGAGTTTCTTCATAGGTATGAACAAATGTACGGGAGGTCCAGACCTGTAGTAGGAGTTGTGTAAATCAGTATTTCCCAATCCTGGTCCTCAGGACCCAAATTACTGTACATTTTTCATTTGTCCCTGAACTAATAAGGACCAGTGTTTCCCAAACCTAAGTTTTTAGCTCTTTGAAGCACTTTAAATTAGAAAATCCTAGATAAATTCACATCATAATTACACTGACATTATCTTGTTTAACTCCACAATTTTAAATGTAGTACAATTCTAAATTCATTCATATAGCCTAACAACAGCATTAATTTAAAATATGATATGATATTCCTTTATTTGTCCCACAACAGGGAAATATGCAAAGCTCACTCTGGGCACTCTGCACAGCCCTGCTACCACAATGGGGGTTGGAGGAGGTCAGACCAGTGCAGAGACATTAAACTATTTATGGCACATAATATTTTGTTCATGTCCGTGAAGGAGACTTACTCTTGACTCTCTCCCATGGCAGACACTGATTGCCTTGATGTGGTGAGACAGTTTTTAAATCTGTTTTCATGTCAAACCATTACTTCCCTATTTCAGCGACTCAGGGGGAATGGGAAGCTAGGCTTTGGAAAGAGGTGAAGATCTGTGAGCAGCAATATGGTTTCATGCCAAGAAAGAGCACTACAGATGAAATGTTTGTGCTGAGAGTACTGATGGAGAAGTACAGAGAAGGCCAGAAGGAGTTGCATTGTGTGTTTGTGGATTTAGAGAAAGCTTATGAAAGGGTGCCAAGAGAAGAGTTGTGGTATTGTATGAGGAAGTCTGGAGTGGCAGAGAAGTATGTGAAGGTGGTGCAGGATATGTAGAAGAACCGCCTGACAGCGTGAGATGTGCAGTAGGAATGACGGATGCATTCAAGGTGGGGCTGGGATTACATCAAGTATCGGCTCGGAGCCCTTTCTTGTTTGCAATAGTGATGGACAGGTTGACAGACAAGATCAGAGAGGGGTCTTCATGGACTATGATTTTTGCAGATGACATTGTGATCTATAGTGAGAGTAGAGAGCAGGTTGAGACTAGTCTGGAGAGGTGGAGATATGCTCTGGAGAGAAGGGGAATGAAAGTCAGTAGCAGAAAGACTGAGTACATGTGTGTGAATGAGGGGGAGCACGGTGGAATAGTGGGATTACAAGGACTAGAGGTGGTGAAGGTAGATGAGTTTAAATACTTGGGGTCAACTATCCAAAGTAATGGAGAGTGTGGTAGAGAGGTGAAGAAGAGAGTGCAGGCAGGGTGGAATGGGTGTTGAAAAGTGGCAAGAGTGATTTGTGACAGAAGGATATCTGCAAGAGTGAAAGGGAAAGTTTACAAGACAGTAGTGTGACCAGCTATGTTGGACGGCTTAGAGGTGGTGGTGCTAAAAAGACAGGAGGCTGAGCTGTAGGTGGGAAAGCTGAAGATGGTGCAATTTTCTTTGGGAGTGACGAGGATGGACAGTATTAGGAATGAGCACATCAGAGGGACAACACAGGTGGAACGGTTTGGAGACAAGGTCAGAGAGGCGAGATTGACATGGTTTGGACATGTGCAGAGGAGGGACCCAGGGTATGTAGGGAGAAGGATGCTGAGGATGGAGCCACCAGGGAGGAGGAGAAGAGGGAGGCCAAAGAGGAGGTTTATGGATGTGGTGAGGGAGGACATGCAGGTAGCTGGTGTGACAGAGGAAGATGCAGAGGACAGGGTGAGATGGAGACAGATGATCTGCTGTGGCGACCCCTAACGGGAGCAGCCGGAAGAAGATTTATGCTAATTCACTCTTCTTGTCAATGTGCACGATATACAATCACAAGGTATTCGACAAGTTTACACAACCAATGTATGCAATTATCTGGATTTACAGTATGTGTCTTTGCTGAGTCTGGCGTGGCACATTTGTATGAGCCCACTGGACTAAAAAACGTATGATAAATTAAAGAGAGGTTTTTGAAAATGTTGTTGCATGACATCCATTTTATTGTATTGTATCATTTTTACTTTAAAAAGTAAATTATATACTGTTCTGAACTGTCTCTTCCCATCATTCAATAGGACAGTGTTAACAATCATTGCTATGCCTTATTAGTTACTATTGATAGTAGATTTTTGTGTTCTTCTTAATATGCATTCTTTGGCAGCATGGTGGCGCAAGTGTTTAGTGCACTTGCTTCCCAAACAAAAGGTCCCTGCTTCAAGGCCACCTGTGTCCCATTCTCTATGTATAATCTCGAGTTGTGTTAGAAAGGGCATCTGTTGTAAAACCTGTGGCTCCATATCAGATCTGGTGTGGTGACCCCCAAAAGAAATTACAATTTTTTTTTGTGTGTGTGAATGGTGCGCATGAGAGTGGGTTTTGCACACATGTAGTATGGATGTGTGTTGACAGAAAGACCTCCTGCTGTATGTGGTCCTTGAGTTTACACAACAATAATTGTGCTTTATAAGCTATGAACATTCTTATTAATAAGAATTCAGGGCTCATTCAGACAACGCCAAACAAACCCATGCTTGCAGTTATTTTTAAATGTGGTTATCGCAATCTCACAAATGAATTATTCCATGATATCAAGATAAAGTTTGTTTTCTCATGACAGAAAAGTGATGGCAAAAATGGAACATCTGAGAGATCGAATCTAATGAAACATTCTTTTCAGAAAACAATTTGATTTTTTTGTAACATTCAAAACATCTCACTACAATGACATCTAGTGATGAAATTCATGCATCATTTGCAAAGAATTAAAAAATGCTGTTAGGGGAGGGTACTGTCAGGTTTCATGGCTGGTTGGTCGGTTCAGGAATCTTATGGGGTTTTGGTGCTTGGTGTGGTTTCTCTTAATACTCCTGCATTATACGTACCCTGGGTTGTCCCCACATGTGCCAGTTTGTTGCTTGTAGGACATCAGGACCTGTCATCTGTTTGTTTTGATGTTCTTGGTCACTCCATGGCTATTCAAGACTCCATTATTACAACGTTCATTAAGTTTGTCTGGGTGGGTTTCATCTTTCTGATCATGTCCTGCAGCAGTCACAGTGACCATCTCCATCCCCTGATCTGTTTGTCCACCTGCCTGCTTGTCTCTCCATCCATCTGCCCAGCGCCTCCTGTGCATCCACCTGTTCTTCCTTACATCTCATCCTGTCTGTCCTGCTCTGTGCCAGCCGGCCCTGGCAGTAACTAGATGGTTGACTGCTATGTACCCTGACTTTTAGTGAGTCCTGTCATCAGCTGTACTGCCTTATCTGTGGTGAATTGTTTGTCTGACACTGCAAAAAATACAGCTCCGGTTTGCCCGAAAACCCCTCTGTGTCAGCATCCTGACTCAGAGTCAAATTTTATCTTTCACATTCTTTAACACTGTGTGTTTTTGAGCATTGTTCTATCAGTATTGTTTTTTTAATATAAGCATAAGGAAACTATTAACAGTTAACTGACAGTTCATGTTCAATCCTGAAACAGCTACCTTTCAGATCATAACGGACTGGAGGAACAAATTATCTTGTGTAAATGATGGCTGAGTGAACTGGTGAGATTATAACTTTATATGTAACTGAGGGATTAAACCAAAAATGCGGGCACAAATAACACAACAGGTTATTGCAGTTGAAATGATTTATTAAACAGTTGAATAAAGCTGAAATCCTTATAACTGCTGGATGGTGATGAAAAAGGCTACAGAGCATACAAAGTCGAATCATAAATGAAGCCACAACAAAGAAAGGGGGTGGGGGGGCAACCCCACCAAGCAAACCCACACAGACAGACAGAAAGCAAAGACAGATATTGTTATGTCTTGGAGAATGCGGTCTGTCTCTGTTTCATTTTTTCTGTCAGGAGTGGACAACTTTTCAGGTCACCAGGGGATCAACCAGCAATCAAGGCACCTGGGCGGTTCGCACCTGGAGCTCATTAGTGGGCTCCCTACTTAAGAACTGGCAGCACTCCACACCAGCGCCAGACGATACTCGTTCCACAGTTAGTGTCTGCAGCCGCCCTCAGCCTTCCGGTCCACCTGTGCCTGCTTACCACCACCAGGATCCACCAGCGTCTTCCTCCCTAGTGGCTATCCTGGACTGCCATTCCATTTTCATTGAAATCACAGTGTTTGTTAATAAATCCTGTTACTTTTTCTCAAATCCGGCCTCTGAGCATTTGGGTCTCATCCGTCTCCCGGTTGCC
>OMMV01225618.1:0-10409 GCA_900302635.1 Chatrabus melanurus | reverse complement strand
GTAGTTTTGAGGTAATCCTTAAAATGGTAAAAAATGAAAACATGATTCAGAATCGGGATCCCAATCCGGATCACCTTCAAAATGTAATGGGGTCATCCATGGCCTAAGGCCTATCTGTGGTTCAAATTTTGTCAAAATCCGTCCAGTAGTTTTTACGTAATCCTGCCCACAGACAGACAAATAAATAAATAAACCCAGGTGATTTTATAACCTCCTTGGCGGAGGTAATAATGAAATACAAGAAATAACTAGAGGGAAAAAAACATAACTTTAAGGTCTGTAATATATTTTAATGCTGCTTTTCTTCCCTGTGTTCCACCTGGATCAAAGCAGTGCGCAGTGCAAGTGTCATTGCTAGTTTCCAACTGACACAGTTGTCATTTATACGCTCAGCACCCATGTTCTTCATCTGTACAGCCATGGGCGTGTTGTCCTTAAAATGAGGTGTGGTCAGGCACAGTGGTGGTGGAATGCTATCTTGAAGAGCAAGAAAGCAAATCCACCACAGACCACCAACAATGCAAAGTTGAGTGCGTCTTCCTGCTCTTTGTATAGCGCAATATTCAGATACATCTTACAAAGGTGCATGTACACACAATGAAACTGAGTTGAAAACAAAAATTAAATGAAATAAAAGTAAACACTGTTGGAAAAATACAAAACTTGTCCTTAGTGTTTCACTGCTTCACCTCAGGGAGCTTTGGTGGCTGATCTCCACTGGCGCACTCTGAGGCGTTGGTGAAGATCCATTAACTTGCCAGAAAGCCTCTCACTTGAGTCCGCTTTAATGAGAGCTTGACGCACTACAGCTCTTAAAGAAGATAACAGATGACACTCTGATTGGTTTATTTCATGTTACACCCAAAACACGCCCACAACAAATTAGGAGAATAAATACAACCCCCTTTGCACCCAGTGCCCTATACTTTGTGCTCAGATTACATGTCATGGGCATGGCAAAAATGGGTTGGGCACTCCCCAAAAGGAACTGTGCTGTGCACCTTATACTGTGCACCATACATTGTCAAGATAGGCCCCTATGTGATGCGTAATGACTTCTTGACCAAGTCACTCTTGAGACCGGGTGTCTTTACAGGTCTTCCAAAGTCAACTTATTGCCAGTTGGTACTCATGTTGTACGCCACTTCTTAGTGATAGCAGTTATAGGAAATGATCTACTGATTTTCTTATTGTTAGACTATATTTCATGGTACAGTATTTACACGTACAATACTGTCTTTACTGTACCTTTTTACCTGTCTATTTTACTTAGATTTGACTAAATTCCAATCATAAATACAGAATTATAGGGTGTTGTTTCAAGCCCTAATACTGTATTTAACTTTTTTTTTAAATCACTGAAGATTATTGCAGCAAAAATGATCTAGGATTTTGAATGTGTAAAACTAAAGACTACAAGCTACAAATAACATTTTTAAAGCACGGTTTATGGCCCATTCACACAATGATGCGAAGTGGCTGACGCTGGCCAACGTAGCAGATTCTCAAAAATCTCTGTGAAACGTCGGAGAAGGCTCCAAATTTCCTGTCTTCAACGCGGGTCAACGTAGCTTTTTACTGGCGGAGCTCAACATTTGGTGATGATCCACTGGCTTACTATAGGAGGTAGTTCAACTTTCACCATTGGAGGGCGGGCGCATTGGTAGCGTACTCCACGTAGCAGTAGTATCATTTGAAACACTCTAGGGTCTTATTTTGGTTGATCATGGAGTACAACTGAGCCATAATGAAGTTGTTGTGAAGAGTATTACAGCAATAGTTTTTTTAAGCTGTGCATATGGACACACAGACAGGCACGTACACACTGGACCAATCTTCGTGCCCTCCTCCCACCTGAGGGTTAGGGTAATTCTAGAAATATCACACGCTGTATCAATGGAACCACATTCAAAGGACTTGTATGTTGTGTTTTTCAGTTGCTCCAGCGGAACTTTAACCGTGTGAAGCGGTGCGTCCTGGTCCTGATCAGCTACGGCACGTACATTAATAGCTGCTTTGAATGGGAGTCCACACACAGGAGCATCATCTCTTTTGTGGTACGACTCAAACTCACACACACATTCACATCAACAGACTATCTTATGCTGAATGACTGATTCTCTTCTTCTTGTCTCTCAGCTGTTTGTGGTCGTTGTGTGGAATTTCGAGCTGTACATGCTGCCTTTGGCTTTGTTGCTTGTGCTGGTTTGGAACTACTTTTTCTCCTCGAGCAGGGAAACATCAGACATGGTGAGAAATGCTGAAGTGTTTTCTGATGCTACTGTCATACTTGAAATTTGCAAAGTTTTGGAGGCTATCAGCTAATGCCAGTGTATTGTGGCATAATCTGTGGATTTATACTCACTCAAGTAATCCGCGTATCTATACTCAACTTTCTGAAACAGATCAGTATAGTTTGCAGTTAGTTGTAAGATAAGGCTCGAGAGTACAATGACATACCAATCTCGAAGATCAGTATCAGGTCCAATCAAGACATTTTTTTGACTGATTGATATCAGCTTTATTAAACAGCAGTATCACCCCTTAAACACACCAGTTCCGTCTGCAGCCTATTTCGTAAGTGCCGTGTCGACTGTGCTGATAGCCACCACTCTACTCAATGCTTGCTAGCTCACCAGCACCATTGCGGCACCTTTCAGAAGCATTTCACAAGCATATCTATGCTCTGCTTCACTTCAAATGTGACCAACTCTTTTTTTGACATCTGGCTTCGAGTCTAAATTGCTAATTGCAAGGGCGCCAATAGTTGGTGGCTTCAAACCATCCGCTATCATGTTGCTTTTCATAATTCTCTTGACTCTTTATAGTTTCTGTACTCACAGTATATTTTGAAGTGAATGCTACTACAATACTGCACTAAGTGGATTTGATAAGAGCCATATAAAAAATTGCATTTGGTTACTTTAGACTGTAGAACCACTGCTACTTGTTTTAAGAGCAGGAAAATGGCATTAAAAAATACAGCCAATGCTTCTAGAGCACAATTTTGTGTCTCCACTGGTCAAGTTCCTTCTTAGGAGCGATCTCAGAAAGACCTCAGGATCACAACTAACAGAACTGATGAAGGAGTTGGTGACATGAGATAGTAATGTGCCATTGTCCACCTTTAAGAGAGCGTTCCATCACCATGACCTGCAAGGTTAAAAACCATTCATCGGAAATTAACATAAAAAAATTAAAAAACTAGTCAACAGTTGACAGTGATCAAAGGCCGAGCCTTTTTTTAAAATGTCAATTTTAATGCGACCTAATCAAACATGAGGTTAAGCTTCATGCGTACTGATAGTTATGACAGGTCCTGCAAGAAGTTGCCACACTTCCACCCTACCAAATCTGCAAGACAATATCAATGAAATTTGCATTGCAAATCACTACTGTGGCCACAGCAACAGACCAAAACCTATTTAAGACACTGTCAATTTGAATGTTGGATTTCCATGAATGAACTTTTTCAGAAATTTACGTATGGCTGAGACGCTTTGTGAACATATTTTTACCAAGTGCATCAGTTCAAAGTTGTCACTTATTTTTTTTCTGTTGCAGTCAATTGAGGCTATGTTTGAATGTGAAGATGAGGACGAGGACAAAGAGGAAAAGGTTGTGTGATCATTTAACAGCTGTACACATTAATCAGTACCTCACAGAAAACACTGATCTGTTCCTCATTCTTATCAGGACTCTGAGCCCAAGGGTTTTATGGAAAAACTTTATGCCATCCAGGATGTGTTTATTAGTGTTCAGACTGCTCTGGATGAGGTGGCATCATTTGGAGAGAGGATAAAGAAGTGAGTATTAAGGTACTCTGAGTGAACACTGAAGATTTCATGCTAATACTTAAAGTGCAAGTGACACAAAATTTATTTTCCCAAATATTCACAAATTCTGCATAGGTACGCAAAAGGAAATACAAATATCCATATATGGGTACAGGCAATTGAGATTTACGGCTAAATATTCATACAACCTCAAGTCAGAAAAAGTTGGTACAGTATGGAAAATGTATATAAAATAATTAAAAAACACCGTCATCCTTACATTTGCTTGGACTTCTCTTTCATTGCAGACCGTATGAACCCAAGATATTTCATGTTTCATTTGGTCAACTTCATTTCATTTGTTAATATACTGTACATACATTCCTGCATTTTCCTGCAACACATTCCAAAAAAGTTGGAAAGCTAAAGCATTTACCACTTTGTAATGTTGGCATTCCGTCTCACAACTCTTAAAAGACATTTTTGTATTGAGGATACCAAGCGATGAAGCGTTTCAGGCGTTATTTTGTCCCATTCTTCCTGGGAAGACATCTTAAGGTGTGCAACAGTATGGGGTCGTCGTTGCATTTTTCGTTTCAAAATTCTCCACACATTCTCTGTTGCGGACAGGTCAGGACTGCAGGCAGGCCCGTCCAGTACCTGTACCCACTTCTTCCGCAGCCATGCCTATGTAACATGTGCAGAATGTGCTTTTGCATTGTCTTATTGAACGGAGCTTATGTTGCTCTAAAATCTCCATCTTTTCTGCATTAATGCTGCCATCAAAGGAGTGTAAATTACCTTTGCCAAGAGCAATGACACAGCCCCATACCATGACAGATGCTGGCTTTTGGACTTGTTGCTAATAACAGTCTGGATGGTCATTTTCATCTTTTGTCCGGAGCACACAGCATCCATTTCTTCCAAAAAAGATCTGGAATACTGATTCATCTGACCACAATACATATTTCCACTGTGTGATTGTCCAACCCAGATACCTCCGAGCCCAGAGACGTCGACACCACTTAAACAATTCAAGGACTCTGGAGGAAATCCGTGCGCAAAGGGCAAGCGCACAAGCCTAAGCTGAACACACAGGCTCTTCACTCCCTCAGACGGCACTGCATCAAGAACCGTCACTCATCAATAGCCGATATAACCAAATAGGCAAAGGACTACTTTGGGAAACCTTTGTCAAGCACTACAATGCGGAGTTACATTCACAAATGCCACTTAAAACTTTGCTGTGCAAAACAGAAGCCATATGTTAACCTTGTCCAGAAGCAGCATTGACGTCGCTGCACTCGGAGGTATCTGGGTTGGATCATCACACAGTGGAAATGTGTATTGTGCTCAGATGAATCAGTATTCCAGATCTTTTTTGGAAGAAATGGACTCCGTGGGCTCCAGACCAAAGACAAAAAGGACCAGCCAGACTGTTATCAGCAACAAGTCCTAAAGCCAGGGTCTGTCATGGTATGGGGTTGTGTCAGTGCCCTTGGCAAAGGTAATTTACACTTCTGTGATGGCAGCATTAATGTAGAGAAGTACATTGAGATTTTAGAGCAACATAATCTGCCTTCAAAAGGAGATTGGTATCCTCGATGCAAAAACGTCTTTTAAGTGTTGTGAGAAGGAATGGCAATATCACAAAGTGGTAAATGGTTTAGTGCCCCCCGCATTTTTTGGCATGTGTGGCAGGCCTTCGATGCCGGAATGGATGTATATTAACAAATGAAATGAAGTTGACCAAACAAAACATGAAATATCTTAGGGTTATACTGTCTGCAATGAAATAGAAGTCAAAGTAAATGTACAAATCACTGTTTTTTTTTGTTTTTGTTTTTATTTACATTTTCCATATTGTCCCAACTTTTTCTGATTTTGGGTTGTATGTAAAGCACACTGTTAGGTGTCATTTGGACTTTAATAGTGCTCTTTTTACCTTTTGGTTTTCAGTGTGTTTGGAGTAATCAGATTATGTTGTCATAAACATATAAGTGGAGCCTTTATGACACCTGTTTCATTGTCATTGCTGCAATCCCTGACTTTTGAGGCTACATTTGCTGTAAAGCCTCTTTCTTCCTGTTGTAAAGAGTTTCTGTCAGTGTCATTGCAATAAAAAGGGAATCATTCTTTTGCAATCAGCCACACCTTTAACCATTAACTAATGTCAGAAACCTTTGGTTGGAGCTGTACTCGAAGCATAGCATCTTTTTCCTGTTTTGTAGTATAAAGCAACCCAAGAGTTGCCCGTCCAAAGACTTAATGGGAAATATACATTTAAGACCTGTAGCATCTGCGGATGGTCTTTCTCTTCATGTTTGTCTTTTGACAGTGTTGCAGTGTCTTAATGCTCCGCCTTGGCCTAAAGGCCCATTTTTTTTCTTGGCCTTGGTCATCTCAAGAAAATTCAAGGCATTTTCAAGGCATATGAAATTGCTATGGCAGCATTTATTTGTTTAGTATACTAAGTGCAACTTTGTGCAACTCATGACATCTCTAAAGGGTAGTGATGAGTGAAACAGGAAAGAAGTTTAAGAAAGAAATTTTTGACATAGTTTTGCCTCAGAAGTTAACAATACATGCATACATAGATTAATATTAAAAATACTTCAGGCACATTTAGGCACAAATGGCAAGATTAAGGGGAAGACCTTTAAGGACGACCTTCTATTCGCAGCTTCACTCGGTGACTGACGATTGCCCCAGAGGTGACACTTTATTGGTCATGGGTGATTTCAATGTGACCACTGTCACCAACAGGGTTGGCTATGAGGACTATGTTGTTCCACATGGATCTGGTAACCGTGGTGAAAATGGCTCAATGCTCCTTGACTTTGCAAAAAGTCAGGGGCTACGAGTTGCAGGATCCTGGTTTCAACATCCAGATGTACACTGGTGGTCATGGTATTCTAATACTGGCGGTGTTGCCAATGAGTTTGACCATGTCCTTGTGGGAAAATTCTGGAGAAATCTGCAGAACTGTAGGATCTATAGAAGTGCCCAGTTTGTGAATTCCAACCACAGACTTGTGGCTTCCCTGAGGATTCAGTTGAAGTCTCACAGACTACTGCCTGCTCACTGCCCAAGATTGAATCTGGCCAGACTTCAAGATCAGACTGTTTCTCAGGAATTTGTGTGCAATCTGGCTGGCAGACTTACAGGCCTGAACACAACTGGTGATCCGAATGGATTGTGGGAGTTCTTCCACAACTACACCTTGATTGTATCAGAGTCACTATCCACAGGAGGAAATGCTTCAAATCTGATGGCACTCTGAATATCATCCAGAGTCGTAGTGCACGGCTTCATAGCTTGATTTTTCCCAGTGAAAATTGCTGTTCAGCAGGGATATGTTCTGGCTCCTACACTGTTCAATGCTTGCATGGACTGGGTGTTGGGTAGGGTTGTGGAAACCAGCGACTTGGGTGCTTTTGTTGGCAAGGAAAGGTTTATAGGCTTTGACTTCGCGGACGATGCTGTGATCTTTGTGGAATCAATGGATACCCCGATTGTAGCACTTGAGAAGCTGAGTGAGGAATCGGAGTGTCTGGGTTCCTGGCCTCAGCCATCACAAGTGTATCTGTATGTGGTGAAAGTGTTGAACTTACCGAGACACTTGCTTATCTCGGCAGTGACATTCACGTCTTTGGGTCCTCGGCCTTTGAGATCGAGAGACGCGTGGGAAGAGCTTATGGAGCCATGAGGTCGCTGGACAGAGGTGTTTGGTGATGCCGATATCTTTGCAGGAGAACGAAAGTCCAAGTCTTTAGGGTCCTGGTGCTGCCTGTCTTCCTGTATGGTTGTGAGACTTGGACACTAACCAGTGACCTAAGGTGACGACTGGATGTCTTTGGTACCAGGTCTCTTCGGAGGATCCTTGGGTTCCACTGGAATGACTTTGTGTCAAACGAGCGGTTACTTAGGGAGACTAAGATGAGGAGTATCACTTGCATTGTGAGGGAGCGTCAGCGTCGACATTTTGGCCATGTGGCCCATTTCTCTGTGCATGATCCAGCACATAGGTGCCTGACTGTTGAGGACCGCAGTGGCTGGAGAAGGCCAAGGGGACGCCAACGCTTCACCTGGCTGCGGTAGATGGATGGTTATTTTAGAGATGTGGGGATGGGCCGGTTCTCCGCCTGTGTGGTTGCCATCCAGGGCTCAAGGCGGTTCCGTGGTGTCGTGGATGCGGCGAAGCATGGCACTAGCACATGCTCCCAGACTTGACTTGACTTGGCAAGACTAAGAAATGAATTCAACATATTTATAAACTGATAAAAAGGCATTTTTTTCCGCATTTCAAATAAAATTTAGGTACCTTAATAAACTGTACAATACAGAATACTGCTTTTATTGGAAACAACTGCAGTTCTTGAAGTTACTTTCAAAATGTGCATGTTTGTTCTGGATATGAAGGTCCATGTTCTTTGTCTCTTTTTTGTGTGAACCTCTGTATGATCTATTTCATTGTATTTTTCTTTGCTTATGCCTTGGCCTTGTCCTTGGGCTTGAGGGGTCCAAGCCTTGGCCTGGGCCTTGAGGGTTTGGACCTTGACAACAACACTGACTGAAGCACAATGATGTAATCTTGTTCTGCTTTCATTTCCACTGCAGCACTGCTAACTGGACGGTGCCTTTTCTTAGCTGCTTGGCAATCACTGCCTTAAGTTTGGCCACATTTCTACTCTACCTCATTCCCTTTCGATACCTTGTGCTTGTATGGGGTAAGTGCGAATCTTGCACAAGCGCATGGTTACACAATGGTTGATTATGTCACGATGTGTCTTCTGATGATGTCTTCTTCCTTTAGGAGTGAACAAGTTCACAAAGAAGCTTCGTAATCCGTACATGATTGACAATAATGAGCTTCTAGACTTCCTTTCCAGAGTGCCATCTGATGTTCAAGTGGTAGGTAACTTTGATTTTGTTTGGTTTGGTTTTGGTTCTCGAGTGATTGCTGAACTGCACACCGGAAGCAACTTGGTGATTAAGGTTCTTTCCCAAGGAACTTCCTCTCGACCATCACCTCCCAATTGAGGGGTGAGTTCCTCCCCTCAATTCAAAGCCGAGCTTGCCAGAGACGTCACCTCAAAGTAACACAGCAGCATTTCTCCTCAGACTAGCATTTACCTGTACAAGTAGAATTTATTAAAAAATGGCAACTTCAGGAACATCAGTTGCTTTGATGGCTCGGACAACAATGCAAACGATGTTTAGCTAAATTAGAGGCTACTGGACTAGAGTTGTGTTTATACAACTAGCCACAAAACCACAAATCACAGACAAAAAGGGAACATGATAACATACAGTCAGGTCCAGAAGTATTTGGACAGTGATACGGTTTTTGTAATTATGCCTCTGTACACCACCACAATGGAGTTAAAATGAAACGATCAAGATGCTCTTGCAGTGTCGACTTTTAGCTTTAATTGAAGGAGTTTAACAAAAGTATATGATCGATTTAGGAATTGCCGATATTTTTACACACAGTCCCTTCATTTTCAGAGGCCATAAGTAATCAGACAAACTTCACTCTTACCTCCAGTCAGGGGATGGATACATGAACATTTCCAAGTCACTGAATACGTCTTGGACTTCATTTCCATCAATCTTTAAAGTTGCATGATGCACATTTCCTCCAGTCACAGCCACAGAAGCTGCTAACTCATTCAGCTCAAACACCTAATCCAGACAGATTCAACATACAGTACCATACTGTTTGATCCAAAAGCGTAATGCATTATGTTAAACAGCTTGCTGACTCTGGCATTTTGCTGTGAATTCCTAACAAAGTGAGGAACAAGGATGAGCTTGCCATTTAGCCTTATCTGCCTTGTTAGCAAGGCTAGAGTATTTATTTTACTATAAAGCAGCTCTCTACTTCATTCCTGCTGAAGTTCTTTTCGAAACAATTGGCATAATTAAAGTATTATTAATACACAAAAGTATGAAAGCATACACTGCATGGACAGTTATTAGGCAAGTGAGTTTTCTGACCATGTCATCATTTCTATGCATATTTTCCGACTCCAAGCTATATAAACCTGAATGCGTATTGGATTTAAACATTCTCAGGTGACATGTATTTGTGTAATGGGAGGGTGTGGCAAAAAGTGATTAACACCCTATATCAAGGTGTGCATAATTATTAGGCAGCTTCTTTACCTCAGGCAAAATTGGCCAAAAAAGATTTAACAGACATTGAAAAGTCAAAAATTATAAATTGCCTTTCAGAGGGATGCAACACTGTAGAAATAGCTCAGCTATTGAGACGTGATCACTGAACAATCAAACGTTTTGTTGCAAATAGTCAACAGGGTCGCAAGAAATGTGTGGAGAAGAAAAGACCCACTTTAACTGCAAAAGACTTGAGAAAAATTAAATGTGACTCTACCAGGAACCCATTATCCTCCAGTACCACTAAATTCCAGAACTGCAACCTACCTGGATTGTCCAGAAGTACAAGGTGTTCAGTGCTCAGAGACATGGCCAAGGTAAGGAAGGCTGAAACACAACCACCACTAAACAAGACTCACAAGTTGAAACGTCAAGATTGGGCCAAGAAATATCTGAAGACAGATTTTTCAAAGGTTTTATGGACAGAAGAAATAAGAGTGACTCTTGATG